>OMKK01033341.1:0-11610 GCA_900302305.1 Polymixia japonica | reverse complement strand
ATAATATCATATGCATGGCAAGGTTGTACAGTGATGTGCAAATTCGTATCAGTACCTTGTCATCACCTGAACGCCGTATTAGAGTATATAACCTACTGTCCTATATTTTTGTATTAGATTATAGCGTTCAGGTCGTATCGGACGAATGGGAAGAACGACAGCTAAAGGCTGCGTATTTTTTCTGCGCTTGTTGCAAGATGATAGTACGTTATATTGTTGTTGCGCTCCTCTTAATTTTGAGGTAGACCTATTATCAACAATTATTACTATCGTTTTCTGGATGGTACACTCCACAATTCTTTCCGCCAAGTGGGAAATATCGGGTCCAACAAAAAATCACCTTCCCACTCGTAATTGCCACTAGAGTGAACGTGAACGGGTTTTCCCACTCGGCTGTTACGGTCTGTACGATATGACATGAACGCGGCACAAGGTCAATTATGAGAGTATAGCCCTATGGACTATGTCTTAATGACAAGTAAAAACAAATACTATTAATAAAATATGTTCTAATTTGTTAGCTGCCCAGTTCTGACTTGACTGAAGACTGGGAACCGGCATTTGTGTCTCCTGGAACCTGCCTAAGGAAATCATTTAGCAAATTCTATATATTCCCCTTAGTATGGCCTACACGTCAAAACTCAAATTTATAAATCTGAATCTTGCTATTTGTTTTTGCTCTCATTCTAATCATTACAATATGTTTCGGATTTGGCAGTCCCATGGTTTCTGAATTTTTGCTGAGTCTATTGAGCAAAACACTCTCCCTTTTTGATAGCTAATTGTTTGGTGATGTGAGCTTTTTGTTACTTATTCTTTATAGGACTACAAAACAGATACACGTGCCATTATTATTATTGTTATTATTATTATTATTAGCTATCTTCCACTGTCCACCGCGGCCTACTGCTCCATCAGTCATACGCAATGCGTCAGCTCCTTCTCTGACAGTCAGTTAATGTACATGTATGAGACTGGTCACTTCCAGGTGAAATTGATTGTGCAGTTGACATAATTCTTTACATTGTCAGTCTTTTGATCATTTCCGTGTCTGCCTCGTATGTTAATATATGCCTAGTGGTTATTCCTGTCAGCATTGGACTCCAGAGTTTATAATAAACTTCGTTTTCGCCGGACACTTGTGTCAGGCTGTTATATCGACCGGTCGACGGTCAGTTTAACTTTTGATTACGTTTTCACGTTTTTTTTTAGTATCCGCCATTTTGATTTAAAAATTTGACAGTTTTTTTGCCCGTATGCAATTTTGAACAACAAAACGTTAGCTATTCTGCCGGCAAAGTCGCATTAGCCAACGACAGTGTAAATGACATTGCAGCCGGGAAGGAAGCAAGCGAATGTTACGCCGAAGCCAGTCATGAACAACCATCTCCGGGCCTCTGGGTGACCTGTCAGTAGTCGCCGAGGGATGATTGTCGCTTCTCGACTCGGGCATGTTGTTGTGGATGACGACAGAATAAACGACATGGATATACGGGCGCAGTCGCTTGTTTGGTGGCCGAACAAATCCTGTTAGCGCACGGTAACGCTAGATAGCTCGCTAACAAACGTCAGTCAAGACAAGGTGGGTCTGAATCGGGGGGCATCTTCTAGCCGGCGTGTTAGAGAGCCCTGACACACGGCGTGTTAGTTTATTATCTGCATGCGGAGTAACGCTAACCTCCCTAGCCACCGGGACCGCATTGAAATGGCTTTGCTAGATAAGCTAACGGCAACTTACGCTAGCGTTATGGTTATGTAGCGCTACGACTGTAGTGTCAGCTGATGCTTTTAGCACAGTAGAGGCCCGACCACAGCTGATCATGTTTGTGCTTTGGGTGGAAGGTAGGCTTCGAGGGATGATATCCTCAAAATAGTACCCTGAGCTTAAAAACACCTGTTTGTTTAGCCACAATATGTTAACTGGTGGGGGGGATGGGTAATCATGATTGTTATAGTGAATCATTAACGTTAGCCTGTTAAGGTCAATAAGCAAGCTCAAGCCTCCCTCGTTTTAATGAAAACGGGTAAATGGGTTACTGACAATTTCATTGTCGGGGGAAAAAGTATGACTGGTGACTTTGCGGTATTAAAGCAACATCTATTCTCCTGCAGGGCCTTTTATAAACAAATGTCGGACCAGCAGCATGTTGATGAAGAAAATGATCTGGTTTACTGAAAAGATAATTTGGGAGTTTCAGGTCACGTCCAGTGAGATGTAGTCTTGACTATGTCTGCCATTCATCTTTGCTTCAGGCTTTTAGGGGGATGTTAAGGTCAAGGTCACTCCCAGCAGCAATAACCCCTGGTCAGTAGCAGGTCCTGCATACACCAACTTTCAGTGTTTGACTGCTCTTTGTTATTGATGTTGGCATGACAGTAATGTCATCACCACCCACTCAAGTGTGCACTGTGACACTGATGTCAGATAATGGCAGATGCATCCCCCTCCCCTCTAAAATCACTGACCATAATAGGCTAATTCATTTTTCATGAGTAGTTACAGTACATAGCAAGGCTAGGTTCCTAACAGTTTGTAGTGGTACCTTATTTGTTTGATAGCTCTGTTACTTCCCATCATAATTAGCAGATGTTTTCTGTGTGCATGTGTGCAAGTGTTGCATGCTAATCTCAGAGCAAGCTGTATAATGTCATACAAAATCACAGCACCAACTCAGAGACACACAGTCTTTGCACAGAGAAAAGTGTGAGCCCTGAGTTGACTGGCTCTTCCTCTGGTTGTAATTCAGAATCATAGGAATATTGCAGAAAGACAGGGCAAAGCTACCTTGAAATAATTCTCATATATTCACCCCAATCTCTCTATCTCTTACCAGGTTAAAGGCCTTCTCTCCTGCGTGTAAAAGCAAATGAGTAAGTGTCTTGTTTGAGTAAGTGTGAGATTGATGTTTGATGTGAGTGTAGTGTGCTTATCTGAATTTCTTTATGCTGATCCATTTCCAGGCCACGCTCTGTCACTAAGGCAAATGTCTGGCTGTTCAGCAAGATCTAACTGAGGATCTTACTCCTTATCCAGATGTAAGAGCATACATATCACCATGGAGTTCAATGTTGTTTAGTCTAAGCCCCACACCCATCATTGGCACACATTCATTAACACTCCTCGGTACAAGTACCACAGATTAGACGGCATACATTAATTTGTACTCTTGAATACGCCTGCCAAATACACAGTGTCATGTTATTGATGTCTACGACACAGCTTCTTTAGGCTACCAGCGGAGTGCATGCGCTTGTGACATCAGCCATGTTTTGGAAGTTTGACCTGCACACGTCGTCCCACCTGGAGGCCTTGTTGGAGAAGGATGATGTCACCCTCACTGAGCTCATGGACGAAGAGGATGTGCTACAGGAGTGCAAAGCTCAGAATCGCAGGTCAATTTCGCATAAGCTTCGACATGTTAGGAATAATATTTCTAGCAAAGACATTCTTAAAATAGTTAGATTTTCAATGATGCGATTGAGGCCAGTATTAATTTGTGTTTCTTTCCTTATCATCACTGTTCTGTAGACTGCTCCTGTTCTTGTCTCAGGACCAATGCATGCTGGAGCTGCTCCGTCTCATTACTACAGAGCCCCCTGCTGGTGTGGAGGAGACGAAACGTTTCAAGTAGGTGCCATTGTGTACAATATTGTATATCTATCTAAAAAGGGTATCTCATGTTTGGTTTTTTTAAGTTCTAGTTGACAGGTGACGTCGTCTTGCATATGTAATAATAACACATAGATCAAACACCAAAGGGATGATTTTCCTGTAAAAAAAAAAATCAACATTTATAAAAAAAAAAGTTTTGTTAAGGTCAAAGCTTCTCTACAAGACACAATATGCTTGGATGAAAAATAAAATGTTGATGCTCCTTCTGCCCTAGACGGAGAAGAACAGTGTCATGCAAGTCATTGGCCTTGACTGACTTGTGTGGCCATTTGTTGCAGGTATTCAAACATAGCATGTGAGCTGTTGACATGTGATGTCGGGGTGATCAATGATAAGCTGGGCAATGAGGAGCCTTTGCTGGAAAATTTGTATGCCTTCCTGGAGCAGCCATCCCCACTCAACCCCCTCCTTGCATCTTTCTTTAGCAAGACCATCGGGAACCTTATCACACGCAAGACTGAGCAGGTAACACACACACCCACTCGTGCCCAGGGCTCTACCCTAACGTTTTTTACGAGGCACACATCTGCTTTTAAGTTTAAAAATTTAGCAGCACACAAAGAAATTTAGGAGCACAATGAAAAGTTTATCAAGCATACAACATATACAGTAATGTTGTCATCATACAAGGCATTTCATAAAGGCATTCAGTAACGGCATTGACTGTGTTAGTGTGTGTGTGAATCCAGTGTCCTCAAGTTTAGACACAAATAATGATAGCTTTTAGACCAGAAGCGGAACGGACATGTAGTGGCAATTGCACACAAGTTGCAGCATGTCATTTACACCAAAAGCATTCTTCTACATGCGGTCCATGAGCGGACTTTTTATAAACCAGTGTTGTGACCTGTGATTGGTTAATCTTTGTTCAAGCCTAGAGGACCTGTTTCTATCTATCTCTCTATTCATGTATTGAAATAGCAGCCAAAAATTTACTAAAGATCTATTTTCATTTATTTAGTCACATATCCAATGTTCATTTGGATTTTTGGTGCACATGTAGGCTTTTAGTAAACAGCAACAACAAAGCAAAGTGCACACATAAAAGATAACATCGTTGTTATTTGACAAACTCCAAAGGTTTGCCCACAGCATGGTAATGGAAAGAGCTCCTCTTGGGAATTGCCCTCAGCTAAGGTGCCTGTGAAGTTGTCTTTCTCCTGAAATGCCAACAGGTTTCTCCGCAAGTTTCCTACAGCTTTGTAAAAGGGATTCATATGCAAATGATTTCTTTATCAGCAGACCTGACTCCACCTGTTTTATTTTTTTTCTTTGTTTATAAATCAGAATCTCTTAAACGATTTTGAGGTATTCCTACCTTAAAGGAATAGTTCACCAAAAAATGAAACTATAATCATTATCTAGTCACCTCCCTGTCGGTTGATGCTCCGGTGAAGTCTGTATGTCCATAAAAAACAGTGAGTAAGTGTGTAACATTCCAGCTCAGTCTTCTCCCAAACAAATGAAGTGAAGGGTTACAGCCTTTTTAGAATTCTAAAAAGTACAAAAATTACCATAAAATTACTGCAAATTTTGTGCAGCATAATCCAAGTGTTGTGATGCCAAACATATTTAGCCAAGTCTTCACTAAAATCATTGCTGTGTTTACTACGCAGACAAACAGTATCTTCACACACGGTTTTGTCCCCATTGGGGACACTTGATCTGTTCACTTAATTTGTTTGGGAGTATGCTGAAATGGAGCTGCTCTAGATAACTTGCTGTGTATTTTGTGGACTTAAAAACTTCACCGGAACTTCGCCTGACATGAGGGTAAATAGATTCATTTTTGGATGAACTATTCCTTTCTGTTTCTTGTTTGTTTTTGTTTGCATGATGTATATGTATGTACTTTATCTGTACAATGTATGAGTGTAATATTCATATACCCATCACTTAGCTGTTTCTTGGACTTAGCGTTTAGCTGTGTTATTTCAGTAATGGAGATTCCATTGCTGTCTGGTTTGATTAGGTGATTAGCTTCCTGCGAGGGAAGGAGGGTTTCCTCTCCCTGGTCCTGAAGCATATTGACACGTCGGCCATGATGGATCTGCTGCTGCGCCTTATCAGCTGTGTGGAGCCAGCCCCTCTCAGACAGGAGACACTCAATGTATGAGACACACACACACACACACACACACACATCTTGATACATTACACACCAGTATGTTGTACTTTAATAAAGTGGGATGTCTCTCAACAGTGGCTGAATGAAGAGAAATTGGCCCAGAGACTCATAGAACTTATTCACCCTGAGAGAGATGAGGAGGTATGGTACAGGCATGTATACTCATGCACACATACAGACTTTAAATTGACTATGCACTAGATTGGAAGTGTGCGTGTATTTTTCAGCGGCAATCTAACGCGTCCCAGACCTTGTGTGACATCATCCGTTTGAGCAGAGACCAGGCCAATCAGCTCCAAGAGAACTCCGAATCCGATCCTTTACTCTCTGTGCTGGAATCGTAAGAAACATGCACACACACACACACACACACACACACAGAAAAACACGCAGACATGGGCATTCATACAAACTGTGTTACTTAACTTGATGTTGAGTGCAAGTCATACTCAATTGTGTGTGTTTCCACAGACAGGAGTGTGTGGGACAGCTGTTACAGAACATGTTCTCGGGCGAGAGGACTGAGAGCTGTATTGTCAATGGAATTCAAGTTCTCCTCACCTTGCTGGAGATCAGGAGGCCCATGTGAGTGGCTGTTTGTGTAATACAGCGATACTCAACTGGTGGCTGACAATTGAGAGGCCAGTGACTAGTCTATTGACTTTGAGATTCACCTGTCCTAATTCCAACTATTAACCAAATACTTTTATTTATTTGGTGCTACATTTAAATCAAAACTGAATCGTGTATCAGTAAATTAAAGTAAAGGTGCATTTCCTTTCATCAGTATAACTAAAGTCTGTTTATCAACTGACCCCTGGCCGCTTGCAATTTTCCAAGTGTCCTCTGCGCGAAGCTTTGTTCACTGTCCCTTGTATAAGAGAGCTTAACTCCATATTTGTACACACTATCCACCCATGGCCTATTTGATACGTATTTGACTTATGTGTTTTGTGTCTGTGTGTATTATAGGGTGGATGGCGTGATGGATGCTCAGGGATTTGAGAGAAGTTACACTGTCAACAGCAGCATTCTATTGGCCATCCAACCCCAGCTCATACACTTCCACCAGTTGCTACTGGAGCCGCCCAAGGTAAACGTCAAATATATTGTTTGTACCCATAATTTTGTTTCAGCACAATGTCATCAATCCCGTCTTGTAATGACCTGTAAGTGTCTAATATTAGCGGCCACAATGCTAATAACATTTTAGGATCAACATACTACACAACAATAAATCAACTGTTCTAGCTGTTTGTTTGTCTTCAGTGTAGTTTTTTGCTATAGAGTATTATTTCTGAATCACTGTAAGCTTTTCATTCTTCTGAAAAACCCCCTAGACGACTGCCACCTGACCGACCGTATACCCTGTAGTTGTTAGCACTTTAAGAAAGCTCGCGGGTGTGATGTCTGTGTTCTTGTGTAGCGTAGTCCCATGCTGACTACTCTGGGTGTGCTGGAGGAGCCATTGGGTAACACTCGTCTTCACGTAGCCAGGCTGGTGGCCTCCCTGCTGTACACCAGCTCTGCAAGTCATGCCGTTGTAGCACAGGAGCTCTGCCAACTTAACACCATGAACCTGCTTCTGGTGAGACGAGCACACAGCGTGGATTTGTTACTGCCACAGTGGCCGTTCACAACGTTCGGTCAGAACAAGAATTGCAGCTGTCTCTCACTTAAACGCTTTCTTGTTTTTCAGGACTTATTCTTTAAGTACACCTGGAATAATTTCCTGCATCTCCAAGTGGAGCTGTGTGTTGCCGCCATCCTGAGGCCCTGTGCCCATGAAATGAGACTTCAGTCTGACCTGGGATCCCAGGAAAAGGCCATGCTTCACCAGGACTCCCCACAAGAGCAGGCCTGTCTGGAGGCCCAAACTACAGAACCTTCAGCCCCCCCTGAGAACTCTGCGCATAACACAATGGTGGCTCACGTAGGTGCCTCTGAAAAGCGAAGTTGAAACCGGAAGCTTAAGCGCTGCACACTGTGAGAAAGGGGCCGCTGTCGATTAATCTAATACACACATTGGCTCTCTGTCTCTCACAGTTGTTTCAGCACTGCCGACTTGTCCAGAGAATTCTCGAGGCCTGGGAAGAGAATGATAAGATACAGTAAGCAGCTTTCAGCCCATGGCTCTCTATTGTTTTTGATGACATATAGTAGCCTAGTAGTGTATTTCAATGTGGTGTCATTCCTTTGTTCAGGGTAGGGGGCGGTATGAGGAGAGGGTACATGGGACACCTGACCAGAATCGCCAACACAGTGGTTCACAACCTTGAGAAAGGCCCGGTTCATGCCCAGATCAGTAGCCTCATCACAGGTTTGTGCGTTGCATGTTTGCATGTCCGCGCGTGCACACAAGCCTACCGCTGGTATTTAGTCTGGTTAACGTCGTCTCGCGTGTGTCTGTGAATGTTTTGATGCAGAGCTGCCTGAGGACTGCAGAGGGCGCTGGGAGACCTTTGTGGACCAGACCCTCACAGAAACCAACAGGAAAAACACCATAGATCTGGTAACACAGGGTTTCACCCATATCGCGGACGGGGCCCCCCCCTCAGCTGAATTGCTGACCCCCTCCACTAACATAAATCTTTTTTTTTTAATTTAAAGAATACACTTTTAAGAAATAAAATTGTGTAACAGTAAGCTAAGCAATTGGCTTCCATGTATTAGTGTATTCGTGATAATTCGTTATTAGCCTAGCGAACTTCATATCTGCGGCTCTGGTACGACACACCTGCAGTGGACAAGGATGAAGATGGGACCGCAAGAGATAGAGGACTGCAAGCAAAGCAGTCGATTTATATTATGCTTGCTCAACAGGTGTTTTGATAAATTGCTCGTATTGCTGGCAAGGGTTTTATTACACGTCACACTTTTATTACACTTTTGACAAGCATTGTCGTCATCGATTTGAGTGAACACAAACACACACTTTAGAATGTTTAATTCTCTCCTCCATGATGATGTCTGTGTGCGCTATTGAATCTCACTCCCTAACTTTGGACCATATCAATAGCATCCCTATTTAATATGCGCATATAAGTTTGCTTGAATTAAGTTTTGCATCTTTGTCTAAGTTAAAGTTGTGTTTCCCTATTCAAGGTTGGCACCAGAAACCTGCGCCATTCCTCTGAGGATGATATGGAGAGCCCCTTTCCCAAAGAGCTGACACTGCAACAGGTACACACACATAAACAGACCTGCAAATTATTGATGTCTTCTGTCATTATTTATGGTAAAGTAATTTAAGTGTGTAATATGTGGATTGTTTTAGGCCTTCTCAGACTACCAGATCCAACAGATGACTGCTAACTTTGTGGACCAATTTGGCTTCAATGATGAGGAGTTTACCGAACATGATGACAGTATTGGGTAAATATTATGATCTTCTCTGTGAATGAGTATGGTATTGTGCCTGTTCACTAATGGGGTGACTATTATTGCAGTGCAACCTTTGACCGGATTGCAGAGATCAGTATCAACATTGATGCAGGCCAGGATAGTGTGAGTTAACTTGGGCTCTTCAGCCAAAATATTTGTGTATTACCTTAACTGTTTGTGGCTTTGCTTGTGTCATCCAACCACTGGAACCCATTTTGTACGGGGCTCAGCCTTGGTCTTAGCCTTTCTTATGCAAGATGATTGGTATCATCCATAGGCAGCATCTTACGTATTCTACCTGTTGTGTGCAGGCTAACGCAGCCGTGTTTGAGGTCTGCTCGAAGGAGAAGATTAAACCCTTCGATGATGATGAAGAGGACATCTGGGAGGAGAAAGAGATCAACTATGCAACACAAATCAAGTCCCGAAACAGGTAAACATGCACGCGTGCACGCTCTTAACGTTCTTTGTTTTAAATTATGTTTAAGTTCAGCGTTGTGCTCCTCGTTTCACCATGTATGTGCGTTGATTTAATACAAATTTGTCCTCACACTGTCTTCCATACTAAAAACATGTAACTGGCTGTTTCAAGGTTTGGTGGCTCACAGTCAACTCAGAGTGACTCAGCAAGCAAGGCCTATGACAGGACGGCAAGCTCAGGCACAGAGGCCTTTGAAAGGACAACAGGCTCGGACACAGAGGAAGGGGAAGAGCCTAAAGAGGCACTGGATCCTTTTTCAAGCCAGGGTCAAACCGAGGCTACACAGAGTGAGAAATACTTATACATTATGTGTATGGCAATACTATGACTCTGTTCCTCCTTATGCTATGGCAGCTGGGATGGCCTTGTAGTGAGATCACCCTCTAACTGGAGGTTTGATCACAGACTAGCTGGCTCACTCTGCGCCCCAACCAGAGGGGAAACAGGGAATATCAAAGTACATGTAATTATCCAATCAAATTGGGGCTTGAGTTTTGAGTTTGGGGTTTGTATGATATGTGTACACATGCCAGTTTATCTACAACCATGCATCATGATGCGTGCTTGTGTGTAATTTTGGCTGCCTGGAGGCAATGGTTTCATATGCAGTGTTTGCATTTACATAGGCACTGGCTGGATAGCTGACTTTGGGGAGGTGAACTCCAAGGCCCCTGCAGCAGGAGTGGGCTTCTCAGCTTGGGACAGTCCAGCCTCCCAGCCGGTAACCACAGACACAGAAGAGAAAGGATGGGCCAAGTTCACGGACTTCCAGCCATTCTGCTGGTGAGTCTGGGTGTGTTTATGGAATTGTTATGGAATACTCTACCCTAAAGCCCTGTCAGGACAAGACAAATTATGGTTGAGTGAAGGAGTTGAAGAATGACGCAGGACAGTGGGTTAGGAACAGTGAGTGATGGAACAAAATGGAAAAAAGTTATTACAGGTCTAATTTGTTTACAAATTGTCCTTCATCTGGATGAAAGAAGTTAATTAGCTCATGCAATTGTCAAGTCTTTACCTTGATCCGTGCAGCTCTTAGTTGATCTGGGATAAGACCAGCCCACCCTGATAAATGTAGGGCTATACATCCAGTAGTGCTGGCCACATTTAATTTTCTCAAGGTCATTGTAACTTGTAACTTGTAATTTGTGTTCCTCAGCTCAGAAACGGGCCCCAGGTGCAGCTCTCCTGTGGACTCGGAGCTCAGCAGCTCAGACAGAACCAAATCCAACCAGAACCGTAAGTTGGGTCTACATAGTAGTGCAATGTTACTCTCAACACAAAGTTAATGACAAAAATGCTTGTCGATGAACATTTTATTTTCATTTTTTCTTTTGGTCAACAATAACTACGACGAGTATACATTTAGTATCATGACAGTATCAGAAATTTTATTTGAGCGAGGTGATTTTTGAACTATCCTAAAAAAGTTGCTGATTTGTTAAAGGTCCCATTGCATCGTTTTTTCATAAATCTCGCTCCTTTTGTGATATAATAGGTCACTCCTAGTTGCGTTATGCATGTTTCACGTGGAAATGTTCTTCTACCCCCATCGCCTGCATTAATAAATGAAAGAAAATAGAGGGCTAAACGACTAATTTGAAAAAGTCGAACCGCGTGACGTACACCGGTTTTAAATATTCACGGAATCGCCTTATTTGGCTTGCGACCGACCGCTCACTTGTATTAGATCTTCCACTGCCAGGAGTCAAGATAGCACAGCTAACAGCAGAGCTAACAGGAAGTTGCTAACATGGCAGAACAACTTCGTGCCTGTTTTATTTGTGGCAGTAAAACATCAACGTTGCATGGCTTGCCCAAGAAAGAAGACTTGAGGAAGAAATGGTTGGAATTAATCTTTGGAACACCACTATGGAAGTACTACGCGAATTTAATGCTGTGTTCTGATCATTTTGAGCAACTTCGGTGCTTACAGTAGTGGTT
>OMKK01033338.1:0-13777 GCA_900302305.1 Polymixia japonica | reverse complement strand
GACTTGGTCAATCATGCATGCTGTCAACAGAAGTCGGGACCCTACGTGGCTTCAGGTGCATGTGCACGCATACAGGTGGGAGGTCAAGCTTTTTAATTAGCCGTGCGAGTAGGAGAGACCGCCAAGGAGAACAGGAAAGGTTAGGGAAGAGCCAGCTTCAGGTGGTAGATGAGGAGAGGTCGGAAAAACTAGACAGGAGAACCGCGTGCGGCCCTGCACACTCATTATTCCATGACAGGGGTTAGTAGCAGCTAACGTGCCAATCCACAAGCTACGGGATGAAAAATTACCACGCTGTTTTTTTAGAGGATGCTGAGAAGCGTTATTAAATATACAGCCTGCTAAGACATTAAATGTATGTGCTGCAGTGAAGGAGACAGAGGTGTAAATCTTCTTATCGACTATCAGATTACTGGCCAAAATACTGCTGTATCCTTTTACGATATATACTGTATTTCACTCTTTTATTCAGTTGGATGACATATGGTATATCCGAAAACACACTTTAATTAAACTTTTGTTGTGCTGTGTAAATGGTAGTTTACTGTAGTTTTTAAGATCACTGGTCTGCCTCATTAAACAAAAGGTTATTGCGTTTGGGTTGTGCACCGAATGGATCTAATTTTGATGTATACTGTTCTGTCCCTACATGAAAGATATAAAATGCCATTGGTAATTGATGAGTACATTAAAAAACAACAAAACCAAACATTAAAGTGGTAAATCAGGGATGTGAGATCTGTGTATTGTAAAATACCCAGATGATTTTCAATTTTGAACCTTGTATGCTACTGGATTCATCAAGGTCTAGGAGAGGAAATGATTGGTTTCAAGTGCTTAAAGGATGGGTTTGGTGGAATTTAACTAGATGTAGGGGGGGGTTTGTAGAAAGACAATCTGTGATGACATCTGCTAAGAACATCAGCAAGAGGTCTGATGTTTTGTCTCCTACTACGCATGCAGCAGATCAGAGCTGCCTCTCAGAGCAACAGACAATTTAAACCGACTAACAGAAGGATAATTTGCCAAGTGACGTGGTCAAAAAGACTTGAAGTTAGGGGCTTTACAAAAACTTACTTGGACACATTTCGACCAGCATGTTGCCATGGGAACAAGACGTTGCCGACCGCCGCCCGGTAGCTGTAGACACCCAACAGTCCGAGGGCCAGGGCGATCTTAGACACCCAGGAGCATCGCCTTTGAACCAGGAAGTAGATGAGGACCAAAGAGAAAGCAGCAAGCAGGGAAAGTACCATCCTGTGTTCGGAGCTGGCAAAAGACATCAGACAGACGTGAATATGAGTAATAGCCATGAGTAATATATAGGTGCACGTGTATTTGTGTGTGTGTGTGTGTGTGTGTGTGTGTGTCTATATACAGTATATTAACTGTTGTATTTGAAAAAAGATACCATTAAGTGATAAATCAAGTCATTCATTTGAATTTTTAAAGAAATTAAACTTGAATCCCTGTATTAAAGTGGTGGTGTTGGTTTGACTCCACTCTACTGGAGCCAAACAAAAAGGTTTGACGTTAGATGAAACAAAGTTGGTCATATCCTCCAGCAACAGTTAAAAGTTAAAAAAAAATCTTCAGTTGTTAACTGGTGTTCCATGGTGTGAATTACACCACATCGAACACAACAAGGAGATGAGACCTCAGAGGACATATCAAAGAGCAGCTGTGCCCTTGTATTTGGCTGTTAGTTGGATCAGACGGTGAAGCAGTTCGGGACCAGACTGAGGAAGGAACAATACGTAGATCTCATTATCCAAGCAACAGGCAGAGAAGGTAGGGAGAAAGGGGCAACACTGGATGGAGAAAAGGTCAGTTATCGACGTTTCCGTTCCACGATACTGCGATGCATGTTAAAAGAGCAGACTATCATCTCCCAACCTACGGCGCTGACAGAATATTAATGTATTTGAAATAGACACTGCTTCACGAACGAAACGCCAGCCTTACGTTCTGGTCTGTGGGCACACAATGCCTCTGCCTTTCTTCTAAGAAATGCTATCATGAAATCACGCTGTCATGAAAAGGTTTGAATGTCACAAGAGGAGGCCTGTTATATGATCACTAACATATCTTCTCAAACCGCCAAGCTTTGCTTTTAAATAAAGAAGGGCAACATTTTAGGGAGGAAAACTTTGCTAGGTTTATCAATGTCACATACTGGATTACCGTAATCAAGTTTCTGTTTGAATATAAAGTCAATATAAAGGTTTTTTTTCTGTATTCTTTTTTCCCTACTACATGTGTACGAAATTGTAAAAAGCGAGGAACATTACAGCAATATAAACCTAAAAATTAAGTTTTAACAAGTACTACAGTACATAGAGATAAAAAGGGAGCTAGCATGTCCGGTGTGAATGTAATCCAGCTATATAATATCTAGAGAGACGGGACACATGTTAGTGCCAGGCTTAAAGGGGGCCACACTCGTTTCAGGGATGAAGTCATTACATCTCTTATTTTAGACTACTGGCCATCTCTGTGAGACAATAGACCCACCTGTTAAGCCAGTGTCCCATGTCAGGAAGATGGGCCCACTGCACCCCGGTCTGGTTGAGGGAGCGCAGCAGACGGCAACAGAGCAGAGTGAAAGGCGGGGTGGCTAAAGCCAGCCATCTCTCGGAGTAAATCTGTGCCTCGGGGTAAGCGGAGGGATGATGCTCCTTGAAGGGGAGGAAGAGTTCGTCCTCATCCCCCGAGCTCCTTTGTTCTCTGAAGTACTTGCGACAGACATCTTGGAAGACCGCGAGGCAGAGGGTGTTGAGCAGGAAGTACCACGTCTGGTGCTCCTCCTCCACGAAGCTGCTGGCCGCCAGGCTGAGGGTGTGGCCCACCGTACCCGCCAGCAACAACACGTCCAGCTCCGAGAGCGCCCATTCCCTGCCGCGGGACGGAGACTACAAAGAGAGGCGGAGCGCGTTAAGCAAGGGGCATTGTGTGGATGTCCAAAACTGCATGCTTTGTTATGTTTTGTTTATGACATTGTTCTGCTTATCTGTGAGCACTGGCATGCAATTACTCGCGTCAGTTCTCTGTGTGTACTTACTGTATCTTAGTGATGACCTTTGCTACAGTGTAGCTAGTTTAGTGAAGCTTTGTTAAACTATGGATACACGAGGCTGCCTATAAGCATTGCTTGCTTATCCCATCTCCATGATCTATTTCAAGAATATTTAAAAAAAATGTTGCAATAGTATGTACTGATCAATATATATTGATCGATATTGAACTAGCTACGCTCAATTTAGCACTTAGGCCCTACCTATTTTAAACTTGCTTGTGTCACTCTCTATCATGGGATGGGTCCCTATAGTGGTTAGCATTTTAATATTAAACTCCTTGGGAAAATTAGGATGGACTAACTACTACTTTGGTGATTCATTCCCATCTAGTTTGATATTGACAATCCATGTTAATTTGCACTCATTGTGGCTCTATTTTAACGATCTAAGTGCACAGTCTAAAGTGCACGATGCAAGTGCATTTAGGGCGTGTCCAAGTCCACTTTTGCTAGTTTAATGGCGGATAATCTGAGCGCAAAAGAAGGCACATAGTTCAAAGGGGTTTCTGCACAAGCTGCTTTAAAGGAATGGAAAGATTATTTCAGTTGGACTGTAAAGAAATATCAGGTCATCAAATGTCTTCCCTTCTTATTTACTGTGACAATATCAATGATTGTGCAATTTGCACCTCTTTTTGAAATGAGTATGATTAAATAATTTAATGCAGGACAAGTTGAAATATGTGGATGTCATTGTCATTGTACGTTATGCTGCTAGAATATTGTCTGGCAATCTGTGAGATTAAATGCACATAGTTCACGTTTTACTACAGCAACAATCAAATCAATAACCGTTGCATATATTCTATAGTAGGTTATAGGATATAGAGTACATCAGGTATTCTGAATCGTTTACCCTGGGATTCTGGGATAACGTTGTAAATTTGATGCTGCTTTTCTCCATGGCATTGAGGTTGCGTGTTTTACTCCATTGATCCCAGTTAAGACTATAAAAATCATCGGATGATATTGCGTGCGTTCAGCTTCTGAATGGCTTACATACTTCTCCTAGATGCTTTGACCATCCATGCCTTACACAGAGAACGCATTTTTAGAGATCGCATAGATCTATTTGATGAGACGGATCAATGGCTGCTGAGCCGTTTCAGATTGCCAAGAGCATAGCTCTTAGATTTGTGCAATACACACGCCGGTCAAATCCTGCGCCTCCACACCTGCAAGTACTCAGCGCACTTTTAGCCACAGGATCCTTTCAGAGACAGATAGGAGACGGATCAAGCGTTTCAGTCTTCTTTGAATCATGCGCTTCCGAGAGTACTGCAAGCTAGCATATCATTCGTGCCCCAATACGTATTGTTTCCGCACAGTGCTAAACCACAGACTGCTGGACTCCCAAATACCATTGGTGCTGTAGACTGCACCCACACACGCATCAAAGCGCCCTCTCCACATCCATTCTCACTCCTCGACCGTAAACTGTACCGCTCCATTAATGCCCAAATAATACCAGCTGCAAACTGCCACCTTCTGAATGTCTTGGCCCGTTGGCGAGGGGGAGCACACGACTCCTACCTGCTGCAGAGCAGAACAGCTCAGCGGGGGACGCGTCTAGCTCAAGGAGCTGGTGGCGATGGGGTGGCTGACTGGTAAGTGATTTGTAATGACGGAAACCACGATCCAGTTTAACTTTTATAAAAACTAAACTTCATTAAAAAAAAAAAAAAGTAACATAGGGTGACCGAGGTTATGCCCTCGCTCCACGGCTCACGACCCCCGCTCGCAAAACCCCCACCAGACCAGACAGGAGCCGTCTCATAACCACCGTGTCGGTGCACTCGCTCCGTGGTAGAGCACAGTTGGAGTGCTGAAGGCCGAGTGGATGTGAGACGTGGAGCGCCACATCCAGATCAGATACCCCCCCGTGGAGGAGACGCCAGACGACCCAGTGGAGATGCCGTCATCGTTCGCCAGCAGTTAATTGACCACTCATGAGGTAGACTAGCATATGGTGTTGTATGCCTGTGGGCCTGTAAAGCCCTTTGAGACTGTACACGGTGATACCGGGCTTTAAATAAACTTTAACTTTAAAACAGTGGTGAATGAAATAAGGAATTCCACGCAAGCCTGTTGCAGTGGCACATTTTATTTAGACTTGCCTTTGATTGTTTCATTAATACTTTAGGTTTAGGTACGTTAGTACTTTAATTTAATTTTCGGCTATATTATTTAACACAGAAGTCAATGAAATTAAAGTTGTAGAAATATATCGGAATGTTGACAGAATATGTTCTTGATTTTGCAGGACTAGAGTCCAGGAGAAAACATGGCGAGAGCATTCGGCCTCTGCAGTTCGTGATGCTGTTGCACTTGCTTGGACTTGCTCTGAAAATAAAATAAAGCAATATTTGAAAAGACGTTTGAGTGTTCATTGAAATAACAGCAAAAAAGCCTATAGACTACCAGAGGTAGAAAAAAACAGTCATATGTATAAATTCATTTTAAGGTGTTTATACCGTAGATCGCCAACATGAACATGCACCTTCAGCAACTGGTGTGTCTGTAAACGCGTCGCTGGTGGGGGGCTTCAGCCCCTGGTGTGTCTGGCAGTGGATCACTGTCTGTGTCGGGGGCTTCAGAAACTGATGCACCTGGAGCGCCATCGCTGTCAAGTGGAGCGTCTGACTGGACACCTGTCAGCGCCACCTCTCCAATTATTTTTTGGATTCTCAGGTCTACTTGCGAGACCACCGCCGCCTCCTCCTCCAGTTGTCATCATGGAGCACTTGGCCTGGGCAAGGTGTTTTTTAGCCTCCATTTTCATGTCAAACTAGTTTCTTTTCATTTCAGTTATTGTGCGTCGCTCTCCTGACACGACATTGACAGCGTCACAAATGTTTTGCCATTGCAGGGTCTTAGATTTTCCTGTAACGCCAGTATACTGACACTATGGAAAACAACATGTTTACTGTGTCTACGTTTATTTAACAGTACCTCGATTTCACTACTGCTGAAGTTCTTCCTCTTACAGCCTTTTTTTGATGGCATCTCTCCAATTCCTCTTCTTTCTTCTTGTGCCAGCGAAGGATGTTTGGTGCATCTGGAGTTTACTTCTCTTATTATTTTCTCTTAACAGAAAATTAAGAGAAAATATAAGATACATTTAAGAGAATGTTTCTGCATGAGGCCCATTGTTTGCTAAAATTTGCAACTGTGACTTCTTATCTACAGTCCTTTAAACAGTAAATCATGTCACTACAAATTCCGTAACGTTTCAAAAATAGATTATTTTTTTGTGTTTAAAATAAGTACTGTGCATTAGCAAAATTAGGATGATTGATTTTTTTTTCCTCCACACAGAAAATACACGCCGCTGCTGCTGTAAGTTTTCACAACAATCCCAGCTGATTTCACAGAACATTCTGTGACATTAAAATACCGTCTGTTCCAAACATGGAGCAGAGGGGAAAAAATCAATCACATTTTCCTTTTACAGCATAACTGAGGCAAATTTGGGATACACGGCTTCTAGGTTGCATGTATTTCCATACATTATCATTATCTAGGCTGTATTTCGTACAACTCTCTTCAAATTATAATTTGTTTTTGCAAATGTCTCCCTAAGTAAACACCCTCTGTTACCAATTTTCTCCCAAGATACAGATCTTGTTCCCATACATATTCCAGGGTTACACCAGACAGAGGCATGTCTTTGGTTAAAGGGCTGTTTATTCTACACATAAAACACCCAAGCCACTCTTGAATTACTGAAAAAAAGGATGGATCGTCTTTGTTGTTTTTTTAGATAAAACATGTTGTGGCCCAAAGGGGGTTTTAATACTTCTTTCTTGCGCTCTTGGCTTTATTCCTTCCTGCATTGCTTGGCCAATTTATAATCTCAAAAGTAACATTCTACATATTTAAGGCCACTGTTTTCTTTGTGTTCTTTCAGTGGATACATCTTTAGTATTGATTGATTAGCATGGGATCATAATGTTTCAAAACGGATGTAAAACCTATTGGAAGCATCACTGACATAAAATGAAACGAGCAGCTATGGCTGACATACATTCTTCATATTTATGCCCGTTCATTTTTTCATCTTGATAAACATTTCAAGCCAAGAACATGAATTTCCTGATAAAATCCAAGCAGTCCAGGGAAGTATATTTGGTAAACATCAAAATCTATCAATTATCTATTACTGTCTAATATACAGGACAGTAAACAGCTCCTTCAGTTTTTAATTTTGGAGTTTCCTCTATACATATCAGGCAAGGTTTTAACGCTATTAAAGAACGACTCCATCTACGTTCTTTTCCGTTTTTTTCAAATGGAAACGCCCACTCAGCCGTTGGCAAGAAAGCAGTGACATGACTTGCAGCAGCGCTGATATAGTTCCTGTTTTGTTATCAACCCAACCAGATCACCATGAACAATATAAGTCAGAGCATTCTACAACTTTATAGTGAGGATCATTGATACCATCTTCACATATATGCTACTCAAACCGATCCGTTTTAGTGAGATGTATAATAGCGTCCTTCACTCTAACTAATCGGATGCAAACGCCTCTGCAAATAATTCATCAGTTTAGTTTATAATAACTTGGACAGTCCCCATTAATTAATTAAGTCGCGTTGTAAAGGAGGAGTATGTATGTATATCATTGATGTTGTCGGGTCGTGAGTTCCAGTTTTGTGAGGCTCTGACAGAGAATGATGAATGACCAGATGTACTTTTCCTGAACGGGTGTAAACAGTCTCCCTGTGTGGTGCTTCTGGTGGTCTGACTGGTATTGTTGTGTTGAGTTATGCATTCATTCTGGGCACTATTTTGTCTGTATATGATTTATAATATTGTACTGGCAGGCCATCCAGGCTTGGTGACTTTCCACAGTGCAGTAGTGAAATAGCCTTCCTGACTTCCTGACTTCCTGCAAGTCTAGACTAGGAACCTCTAGTCTAGACTTTCAAACGTGCTCTTTTGAAATATTAGATATTTTCACCCTGGGTAAAAAAAAGCGTATTAATCTTTCTGCTTTGCTTTCATCTCAGACAGATGGAACACATTTCCTCTACTTTGCAACCTCCTTCATAGAAATTACTTCTTATTCTAAATAAAGGATATTAAACTTTACAATGATGAAATTAATGCAATGGCAAGTTTAATCACGTTAGTTTGAGCAGTGAGTCAGAGTTTGTTGTGTATTCAGTGTTCCCTGCCTCTTTTTCTAAGATAGCTAAGACTGATTTTAATGCTTCAGACTATGACTTGCCCACAAGCTCATCTACCACTAATCATATTTCTTCTGTTTTACAAAGGTGAAAATTCTTCAAATAGTTTTGCATCACCACATGTCTTTCTTGAGAAACAGCTATTTTATGTTATGTATTTCCATAACATAACTTTTTTGTTTAAAATCTACTTTTTTCCTGATGGTAATAACCACATTTGTACTCTATAGCACTTTTCTCAATTGGTTCAAATAGAGCTGTAAAATTAATGAAATAAAACAAAAAAATGAACTAAGTACAACATAATGCGCTGCTTGCTGCTTTAGTGCTGCTCAGCAGAATAGAAATACAATGTAATGGTAATATTATTAAAATGATACAAATATGAGACAATATTCCTTAAAGCATTAGATCAGCAGAATCTACCTTTTTTATTTTATTTTTTACTTGTTTTAACACCTATAGACTTTCATTGTAGTTGACATGTTCTTTTGTATTGGTTTTATTTTCCTCATGCTTTTAACTATGATCTTTTATTTTTTCTGGTTGTGTTTTAAACAGCAAAACACAAACTGACTTAGTGATTTAAAGAAGGTATGGAAGTCAGTTCTGCAGCCACTAAGCTCACCATCCAATTGAAAGTAAATAAGATGTGTTCACACAGCAGACAAACCTGGTTTGTTTTTCAAATCTGTTCTGTTAGCCCGTCTGTCCACACAGGGATTTTCAAGTGACTAGATCGCATTTGTATGTTTAGACAGTGTAATCATTTGATGGCCTGTCTACGCAGGTTACCATAGTAACTACATGCTGGCTGGTGGCGGTGCATGCGAGCGGGGGAGTTACCTTTTCTTTGTCTGTGAGAGTTTTCTCAAGTTGCGGTTGCAGAACACATCTACACTCGGAGACATCGTGAACAACCATGTTGTTTGGTGCTGCCACCACCTCTACAGGGGGACCCACATACCAATGTGGTTCAAATCCTGTTTTGAAAAGATCGGATTCCATGTGTTTTTGGGATGTTCAGACTTCAGCAAAAAGATCCGATTTGAGTTGGAAATGTGAAAAAAATTGGATTTGGACTGTCTGTCTGAACAAAGCCTTAGAGAATTGATGAAAGGACCACTTTGTAAAGGACCGCTCAGCCAAATGCATATTGGAGCAACGATATAACAAGTACCAGTTAACTGCAAGTTCATAAAAATAGTTTTCGGTTGTTGCTTAGGAGATACAGAGTTAAGTAATTGTATTTCCTCTGGCGGGTTGTTCAAAAGAAGAGGCACCGTTTGTCTTTAATGTAGACTTCTGAACAGCCAGAAGAAGCGCGGCCTGTACATCTAGTACTACTGTCCTTCAGGAGTTAAAACACCCTTCATGTAAGATGGCCATGTATTCCTTTTAAAGTAATCAATGACACTTTAAAATTGATTCTACCATCACCTGGAAGCTGGGGTTGTACAGTACGGTTCTCTTCTTATCTCTGGGTAAAAGCCTAGTGTCTGCATTTTGAACTAGCTGCAGCCCAGAAATAGCTTTACAGTAGAGGCAGGATAACAGAGTTAGTAGTCAATAAATCTATGTTGTTATGGGACATTAATGGCCCCTGTACATAGATTGATTAGGTTTTTTTCAGACATCGTATACAGGTTATTAGAGTCATTAAATTTTAAAAAATGCATTCAGTCTGACAGGCAGGTTCAGACTATCCACAGTTACTGCATCATAACAGGACTTGGACTTGATTAGCCGTCCTCCCTAAACACTTTTAAATCCAAAATATTACCGCACTGCTCCGTCGAAATCCTTACCTGTCAACTGAATTGTATTGTATTTTTTTAGATTTCACTTGTCTTTTGACAATCCAACTCTAGGATAAATTTGGATAAAGTTACAGAAAAAAGCTGAGCCTGGCTCAGAAAAACATGATCTCCCCTGCGTGCTCTGGGGTCTAGAGATAGGGTTGAGTCTCTCATCCAACCTAATGGCCCGCATTTGGCTTCATCAGCACCTCCTCAAAGTTCCCACAGGGGAAATGAGAGGTAACCTTTATAGGTAAATCGCATTGAGCAAAGCGGTGCAGTAATAAAGAGGGCTCATACGGTTTTTAAACAAACAAAAAAGACTGAAAGCACATTCAGGGCTGTTACAGTGGCTGAAATCTCTAGAGGTGCCGTCCAAACACACTGCAGTTGGCAATTGCTTTAAATTGATAATTTCTTCGACGCAAATTTCAAACTTCTTAACAAACTTCCACATTCCTACCAATTAAACATTTATTTGTTTTTGGCAATGCTGTGTTGTTGATTTTAAGTTTTTGTGCTGAAGTTGGCATAACAAGATAGGCTCAGGAGTTTTACAATCCTCACTGAGTCTTCATTAAGCCACGACTCTCACCGCCTTCCTGTTGCTAGCAAACTCAAACTAAGTGTATATTTGTTTTGGAGAAACAGGCTGCAAGTCAACGAGGACCCAGTCAAAGTGTCTGACATCAAGTGCACACGGTTACAGTCTAGACTCAAGAAGGCTTCTGCTGTTATGGCCCCTAGACTTTGAAAGAGATTGCCTGACTATTGGTTGGCAGGTTGTGTTTCTCTTTAAAAGATACTTATATAAACATTGATCGTTATTGATGTGTGCAGATCCATTGTTTTATGATCTGTAAAGTAATCATTTTTATGTCAATTAGGTAACAGGAAGTTGTCTGTTGTACATCCTATTGACAGACACACACAGTCCTATACATATTAACTTCTCTGACCTCTGACCTTTCTAAATATGTAACTAAATCAAGAGTTTGTATTTTGTTTTACACCATCTTCAATTGTGTTACTAGCTAATTTGCAAAATAATAATTACGTTTCTTCATTGTGTCTCTTTGATACTTTCAGCAATAGTTTCTCAACACATTTAAATTGGGTTTCTAAGCCATTCAAAGTCATACAACCATTCCAAAGGGACACAATTTCATTTCCACAAACGTTCAATATTAATATTCTATCAACCAAAAAATGTTTTTGCCTACAATGCATGGAGAATTAAAGAATTTATTTTCCAATATGTTACTGTAGGCCAATTAAGGCGCTCACAGCAATCCTCAATTACAAAGCCTAACGCTGGACAAGGAGCACATGTGGGAAAGCTGCTTGATTAAAATGAACAGCGTCCAAATCTCAGATGGAGTGAGAGGATTCTCTCTTATAATTTTTCAACATCATGGATCCAAAAATACGCTGCAAAACTTTGAGGGGCTTTTTCTCTGAACTTTTGTTTCACAGCGTAGCAAAATTCAACAAGCTCTGATTATAGTGCAAGACAGAGCGGCTCTGCACATCTGAACTTGCTCTGTCACAAAAAGTGAAAAGCTAAATGCCCCTTTGGCTCCATAAGTATCGATTTGCCGGGCTGTTTCACAAACGCACTCATGTGTGTATATCTACGAGGCCCACTATCCGTTCCAATCTGTCCCTGGGTTTGGGTGGTTAATTCTGAGCTTGCAAAACCTACCTTCCCTGGGATCTTTGGTCCCAGGGGGAGATGCCTCGTTGCCATAGAGACCAGCATGCAGAACATCACCGAGGAGAAGGCAACAGCGGCGAACACCAGGCCCCAGGAGAGGCTGCAGAAGTAGCAGGAGCTCTCGGCCGACGTGCACACGAGGACGTGCACGGACGCGAGGAGCAGGCACAACAGGTAGAAAGGCAGGGAGAGGAGCGCTGGGAGGACTGGGAGGTCCACTTCAGCCGTACCGCTCAGGGCCTCCGGCATGGCCAGCAGCAGGAGCAACAGCAGCTACGGTGGTGAGAGGAGAGAGGAAGAACGATCCAGGGGGTGAAATAATAATAACGTAAAGACCCCGGCCCACGTTTTACCATTGACAGTACGGGCAAAAAAGCAAACGCAAAGCTGGTTAGAGAACAAGGGAGACTGGAGTCTTGGCTCGGCTCGGCTCTCAAGTACTCTGAAGCACTAAACGACTGCAAGAAAACACATGTCTGAGCTATCAAATGAGCTTTAAATTATAGCACGTCTGCTACAGAGTGTTAAGAACGGCATTGATGACTTGAACTGTTGTTTCCCGTGAATAATTTTCTCATTGATGTCCAAGCTAATGTGATCTATGATTTGAATTATTAATGCCAATCTTAAAGCTTTGTAGCCCGAGTACGATGATTTCAAGCTCATTCCATTTACACCCTTTTGTACTTAAACTAATTAGGGGTAACGATCATTTCAGTAGCGAGTGCGTACAGTCTACAAAATGCACTGAGTGCAGATCACTCTAGTGTTCAAAATTGTGTTGAGAATTGGCACGTTTAACAAATATACACCTCGACTTGTTTTGTTTTTTCAGTTTGTCGCCAGAAAGCACCTAGCTGTCCGAGCAACCAACATCTACGAGATCCTGCTCCGCTCACCTGGAAAACGACGACCATGCCTGCGATCATGGAGTACATGTCGTACTTGCCCAGCTGCTTGCCGAGGGCGGAGCTCATGGCGGCGAGGGCCTCCAGGTACTGCTTCAGGACCTTCTTGCCCATGTTGGTTAACACCTCGGAGGTGTTCCCCTCCAGATACAGCTTCATCCAACTCCCGTGGGACTTCTCCGCCACGCGGAACTGCTCAAAGCCTGCCTCTGGAAGGGTTGGAGAGAGGAGGAGAGGGTTGGAAGCTGGGCTGGTATTGTGATCTCGCGCGCTTCGATGAAATAGTGTGAGGGGGCTTAGATAGTGGAAAACCCCTCCACCGTCTCTTGAAATTAATGTGACTAGCTGACAACGAAAAGAATTGGTGATACTGCGTTATAAGCTTTTTATTGGACTACTAGTAGCTATTACGTAAAAATAATGAAAAAAATAATAAAATAAAATAAAATTCTAGACCAGCATTACATATATTAAACTGCTGTTTCAGGCAATAATTTTGATCTCCTTGCTAGTCAGCTGACATAGACACTTGCTAACAGGCAGGGCTCTAATCGAAACCACTTCAAGTCTAAAACCCAACAACAGGCCAAGTTTAGCTCGTGTCAACAGTAAAGGCTGCTGAGAAGGACAATGGAGCAGCGGAGTGCTTTAAATGTTTCAAACGGTACTCTGAAAAACAAAGCAAACTAAGAAAAATCAGAGTTTATACCTTTTTACATCATTCAATGGTGTTGCTTGCAACGTTCTCGGGCACAAACACAGCACAAGCGCTAACAATAAATAGCCAGGTCAACACCAAATTAGGTCAGTCTGAAGCAAGACCAAAGGAAATTGAAAATGCGGTGTTGACACCAATACAAGATTTGAGCACTATAAACCTGCTAGGAGCTTGTTATACTCTAATCTCCTCATGCACAGCAAAATCCAGATGTTCTTCTGCAGCTAGCTATTTTAACAGCAAATATTCAGGCATGTGCATGCTCATTGGTAATTGACTTCACATTTACACAAATTAGAGCAGCCTGCCTGAGGATGAAACAATGTTACAATGTTAAGCTTTGATTTGTGCATGAGCACTCTAA
>OMKK01033337.1:0-14582 GCA_900302305.1 Polymixia japonica | reverse complement strand
TCCTGGCCCAGGGATGTACAAGAGTTGGTTGGTCTTCCTGGGCCTGGCTACCAACCTCCTCGCTGGTGCTTGCTTGGTTGGGACATTTCGCTCGACGAGTTCTCTTGAGTCTCTGCCACGGACATTTTCTTACTAGACTAACGTAACGTTACATCTTCTATGAGTGATTTGTGTCATGTGCAGGTGCGATGGATCGCGTACAAACCAATAGGGTGTCGGAATGGTTTTATGTTTATACTTCTCATCCAACCACAACCAAATTCACTCTATCCGGATGGTGCAATTTATCTGGATAGTTTTGTTTTTTTTATGACAAGCCGAAATGAAACAGAGTAACGAGGCTGTTTTTAAAATGTAAGGAGTAGAAAGTACAGATAATTGCGTGAAAATGTAAGGAGTAGAAGTAAAAAGTCGTCTGAAAAATAATTACTCCAGTGAAGTATAGATAACCAAAATTTCTACTTAAGTAAGGTAACTTGACACCTCTGCCGGCCAGTGGCGAGTTGATGCTCTTGTCGAATATTTCCTTGTCATTTGGTCATTTGGTCAAGAACATCTACAAGTCCCCCCGCTAAAGTCTTCCTCACTTTGATCGCTCAATTGTATAATATAATATAAATATTGTATAATATAATATAAAAATATTTTTTTGTGATAGAGTTGACCGTGCTCATATAAGAATGTGGTGACTACGCACATGTTGAATAGTGTCTGAAAGAAGAGATGACAGACATTTACATCAATCCTAACCGCATTTTATTTATCTATTTATTTACCCACTAAAGTCTTCATTATCTCCATCACACTATTGTAAAAACGCACGTCTTTAAAGGCCCAAGATTTAGGAAAAGTCACGGAGGAGCAAAACCGTTGTATTTATGATGTTTGAGAAACTTAAATGCTAAGATCAAACGCCCATGGGCCTTTCTAGTGTTAGGGGGATTTTGCATTGAACACCTAATAATCGACTGATCACTGCTCAGAGCTCAAGATTTGATTTGATCCTTTTGTCAATATGCATCATGTCCAACATCCACTAGAACTACTTGCCAATTACATACTGTATATTGCTAACATAATATTGAGATAAACTGAAACAGACACTACAGCAAACCTATGTTCCACAATGTCTATGAGGGAAATGTTTTTTTGCCAAACCTGTCAGTAAAGTAAAGCCCAAGCTAAGACCAGGAAGCGTCAATGAGAATACAATTACATGCTCCCTGGTTTGCTGAGCCTCTCCATTGCATTCCTAGGTAGCAGACTGATTTACAACTGAGTTAATTAGTATGCCATATGGAAAAGACAAAAGACTGTAAAAGTATGAGGAGCCTGAAATTAATTAGAAATGGTGCCAGCCTTCCAAGTATTGCGTTCAAGTAAATCTATGAATGATAAAGATAAATGAATCATACCACACTGAGTCCAGTTTGGGCATCACAGTATGCAACTATTCCAAATTCAACCCAGTCTCACATCAAAATGTATAATAGCAACGTTGGTCCACAGCACAAAACATTACCATCTCATAATAATGGCTCTAAAAGATTTTTGGCCTATTCTTTTCTTTTGGCCTGCGCCCAGGTCACATGACTGTCAAGTTTCTTTCTGCAAAATAAAAATGGTTGACATTCCTTTTATTCTCACTGGAAAATGCAATATTTTAAGATAGTTTTGGCATTAAAATGTGTTTTGATAAATTCATTTTATTTTCATAATCTGTGTTCAGTGAATGTATATTATCTTTAGTTTGTTAGTTATTACGAAGATTCTTTCAGGTCTCACCAGAAAATTGTTGGAATGCAACGTTTTATATCGTTGCTATGGTGGTTGCCATGGACACTGCTATTGCTGAAACCACATAGCTTGCATGTTGTTTGAATCATTGTCTTTGAGAGAGAGTGAGATAGTAGAGTTAGACAGTAGAGAGTCAGACTGAATGGAGTGCAGGGCAGGGCTCTGTCTGTAATGTGGATCCATTCAACATGGAGGTAAAATGTTCACCCTCCCCTCCCCCTCATATTGGTTCAATATAGTCATAATGTGACAGTTTGGTGTAGTATATTTATATTGTCGACCTTTTACTTTATTGATTGCAATTACGTGCAATTTTCATTTTCCATCTTATGTTACATTAGTTATGGCATTCTATCCCTGTTTGTATGTTGATTCTATGTCTATTTTTTCATGTGAAGCACTTTGAGCTGAACTTCTTGCATGAAAGGTGCTAGGACAACAAGAATGGGATAAATGCAGAGGACACATGTCTCGGCCACCATTCTGTGTGTGTGTGTGTGTGTGTGTGTGTGTGTGTGTGTGCATGCCTGGCTGCTCCCTGCATGTGTGGTGTGCTGTTGACAATTAAAGACTCACTAGCATCTGCTTAAATCTAATCTTTAATCTACTATTATTATGCTTCAAAAGCCTTAAACGTGGTATTAATTTGTCATGATTATCTTGTTAAACAAAATGTATACATGAAATTAACCCATTGGACTCTTTGGCAAAGCAATAGAACTTCCGGCTTACTGGAGGGTAGCGGTAACAATGTGCCTAGTCTGTTGGAAATCCAAAGGAGAAGAAGAGCTACATCATCCCTGGGGCACTCTAAAATCTATGATTTTTTATTGAAAGAACATCATCAAACAGCTACATAAATAACACAAATAACATAACAGCTCAGATAATATATACACAACGCAAAGACAATGATTCAAACAACATGCAAGCTATGTGGTTTCAGCAATAGCAGCATCCATAGCAACCACCATAGCAACTATATAAAACGTTGCATTCCAACAATTTTCTGACGAGACCTGAAAGAATCTTTGTAATAACTAACAAACTAAAGGCCATATACATTCACTGAGCGAAGATTATGAAAATAAATAAAACATTGTTTTTGTTTTCGCAGAAGAAGAAGAAGAAGAAGAAGAAGAAACTTGACAGTCATGTGATGTGGACACAGGCCAATAAAAAAAAGAAGAGGCCAAAAAAACCCATTACCATCTCACAATTTAGAGCCATTATTATAGAGATAGTAACGTTTTGTGCTGTGGACCAACGTTGCTATTACATTTTGATGTGAGACTGGGTTGGCAAATTACATAGCTGATGTCGGTGGTAAACAACATATGGTGTGGAGGCAGGGGCAGCAAGAGAAAGAGTAAGACAGATAGAAAGAAAGAACCATACGGCAGAGTTGTGAGGCTACAGTATGTGCAAACATTCACAATAATTACAAGCAGATCCAGAGATTATGAACAAACACACAGACACACACTGTAACGATTCAAGTGGCAGACAAGAACCCAAGAGCATGATTCAGAGAGCAGTTCAAGTATGGTAAAAGTTCAGTTTATTGAACAAGCAAGCAAGGGTCAAACCAGTTAGTCAAACTGTTAGGCCAACAAATCCGACAAGGGGCAGGCAAAGGGGAATCCAAGGTCCAAAGGCAGTCCAAACCACTGGAGGAGGGCTGGAGAAGGTTCTCTTTAACTGGCTTGAGCTTGGAGACATGGAAGGTCAGATCCCCGTGGACCAGGGAAGGCGGAGATGGACTTTCTGGACTCCACTCGGAGCGGATGGTCATGTGTGGACAGCCAAACCCTCTGACCAGGGGTGTAGCGAGGTGCCGGGACTGATGGGATGCTGGCTTCTCACTCGGGGAACAGTGGGGGCTGATAACCTCTAGAGCACTGAAAGGGTGAGAGGTGGCTGAACTGGGGAGCGTGTTGTGGGCATACTCCACCCAGAGAAGCTGCTTGGTTGCTTGCCAGGAGGAAGGGTTGTGGGAGGTGATGCAGCGCAACGCTGTCCCCATCTCCTGGTTCTTCCGCTCAGTCTGACTGTTGGATTGTGGATGGAAACCAAAGGATAGGTTGACCGTGACCCCCAACAGGCTGCAAAACTCTGTCCAAAAGTGAGAGGTGAATTGTGGCCCCCGGTCTGAGACTGTCTCTGGGGAGGCCATGCAGACGGAAAACGTGGTACAGCATGAGTTCAGCCATATCCTTAGCAGATGGCAATTTAGGCAATGAGACAAATTGGGCTGACTTAGAGAATCTATCAACAATCATGAGAATGGTGGTATTACCATACGATGGGGGAAGTCCGGTGACAAAGTCGAGTGAGATGTGAGACCATGGGCGATGAGGCAGTGGCTGGAGTAGGCCGGAAGGAGCATGGTGGGCATTCTTGTGTTGAAGACATATCTGGCAGGCTGCAATGAACTCCTTCGTGTCCCTTTCCATGGGCATTGCCTCAGGGCTAACGTGCATCTTACCCCCGGGAGACAGGCAAAGTGAGAGGATTGCCCCCACTGGAGAACCTGGGAGCAAGCACTAGGGGTCAGGTAATTGGCCTGGCTTTACCTTGTCTTCTATGTCCCATGTTACTGCGCTGATGACCACATTGGAAGGGAGGATTCCCTTGTGTGGTTGTGTGGGGCAGCTGTCTGACCTAAACTGATGGGATAGGGCATCAGGCTTGATATTCTTAGAGCCTGGGCGGTATGAGAGAGAAATCAAAACAGTTAAAGAAAAATGCCCACCTGCTCCTGACAGGAACTGACTGGATGTACTCCAGGTTCTTGTGGTCTGTCCAAACCACAAATAGCTGCTCCGCCCCCTCCAACCAGTGCCTCCACTTCTCCAGCACCATTTTGACCGCCAACAACTCTCAGTTTCCAATGTCATAATTCTGCTCGGCCAGTGACTGCTTGCAGGAGAATAAAACACACAGGTGTAACTTCTGGTCCTCCATTGACCGCTGGGATAGCACTGCCCCCACCCCGGAGTCCGATGCGTCCACCTTCCACAATGAATTGGCATCCTGGGTCTGGAAAGATGAGAATTGGAGCAGACGAGAACCATGACTTCAACTCACTGAATGCCTTTTCTGCAGCAGGGGACCACTGGAAGGTGAGTTTCTGGGAGGTGAGAGTCATCCGGGGAGCCACCACAGAGCTATAGTTGCAGATGAAACGGCAGTAGAAGTTGGCGAACCCCAGGAACTGCTGAAACTTCTTGCGAGTGGCAGGGGCAGGCCAATCCGCCACTGCTTGGACCTTGCCGGGGTCCATCAGAATACTTCCAGCCCTGATGATGAATCCCAGAAACGACACCTCTGCGGCACGGAATGCGCACTTCTCTGCCTTCACAGACAGCTTGTTCTCTAGGAGTCTCTGGAGAACACTGCGGACATGCTGCACATGCTCCTGGTTGGACTTAGAGAAGATGAAGATGTCGTCAAGATATACTAACACGAAAATGTTGAGAAAATCCCGGAGCACATCATTCAACAGGGCCTGGAACACAGCAGGAGCATTAGTAAGTCCAAAAAGGCATGATCAGGTACTTGTAGTGACCACTAGGGGTACTGAATGCTGTTTTTGAGTTTTGCAGAATTCCATTCATCCCCCTCCCTGATGCGGACAAGGTGATAGGCATTTCTGAAATCGAGTTTAGTAAACACAGTTGTAACCGTTCAAAGGCAGAGGAGATGAGTGGGAGGGGGTACCTGTTTTTAATGGTGACATCGTTCAAGTCATGGTAGTCGATGCAGGGCCAGAGGGACCTGTCCTTCTTGTCCACAAAGAAGACACCAGCTCCAGCAGGGTATGAAGAAGGGTGGATGATGCCTGCCACCAGTGAGTTGTTTATGTATTTCTCCATGGCCTTGGTTTCAGGAGCAGACAGGGAGAAGAGTCGCCCCTTGTGAGGCAAGGAACCAGGGAGGAGGTCGATGGCGTGGTGGTGGTGTGGGGGAAGTAAGGTGGTCTGAGCCTTGTTAAACACCTCCTTTAAGTCCTGGTGCTCGGGTGGAACTCCTGAGAGATCTGGAAACTCATTAGGAGAGGGAGTGCTGGAGGCAGGTGACAAAGCAGATCTAAGAAAGACAGCATGACAATGTCTACAATGTCTACTGAACCAGTAGCCCAGTCAATGTGTGGATTATGTCTCCATAACCAGGGGTAGTGCAGGCTTCTGGTTGATACCCAGCTGTGTGGCAAGAGTTTGCTCCAGGAGATTGGCATCGGCCCCGGAGTCAAAGAGGATCGAGACTGTGTGAGACTGTCCCTGGCAGAAGAGCTGGGTGTGGAGAAGAGGCCGAAAGGGAATTTCTGAGTACATGGTGTGGCTCACCAGCGCTCTCTGGATTACTAGTGAACCTTGGCTTTTACTGGGCAGGAAGACACAAAATGTCCAGTCTGGCCGCAGTACACGCACCTGTTCTCCCGAAGGCTCTGCCGATTCACTGTGGGAAGCTCTGGAGACCTCAGGAGAAGGATCGAGGAAGACGACTGGTCCGCCTGGAGATCCCCAGGAACGTGAAGACAAAGTCTGCTCCGTCCTTCTCTCCCAGAGCTGACTGTCGATGTGGATGGACAGGGCAACAAGGGTGTCCAAACCCTTGGGAAGCTCCAGAGTTGCCAGCTCGTCCTTCATGCGGTCAGATAAACCGTGGTAGAAGGCATCAACCAAGGAAGGAGCGTTCCATTGGCCCTCTGCTGCCCCTGTGCAAAACTCAATGCAATAATCTGCCACTGTCCTTTCCCCTTGCACAAGATTCAACTGGCCTGAGCCGCTTCTCTTCCAGGAGTGGAATGATCGAACACCTTGCGGAGCTCAGCAGAAAATGTCTTTTCAGACAAGCAGACGGATAAATGTCTCTCCCACTCCGCGGTTCCCCACTCTCTGGCTTTACCTGTCAGCAGAGAGATGATGTAAGGCACACAGCCCTTCTCGGTGGGAAACGAGGACATAGTCTCCCTCTCTCTCTTTCTCTCTAATGTATACTCTAGCCTACTCTCTCACTCAGATGCGCTCTCAGGTACAGAAATTTGGCACGATTGATTTAATGAATCACCGTGAATCGGTATTCAGTAGTACCGACGTAATTCGGTCTGTACCCTTAAAAGTACCGAGTTCGGTACCCAACCCTATGGGGCAGATCAGGTGAGCGGAATCGGCGGGAAAAAGGTAATGCAGAGCAGGAAGGAGTGGCTGGGTCTGAAATGACACAAGAGTTAGTATAAGCCAAGGCAGAAAACAGGATAAGCAAAAATGAAAAAAACTAAGGGCTGACTGAAGTTGTGACACACACACCAAGAGGGAGTAGCAAGACGTTCCCACACTAACTCCACCTCAAACGCTTAAGAGCTACCAATTAGCCCTATGTAAACACCAGTATTTCTACAAAAGGAAATAAATAATCAACTGTCTTTCTCTCTCTCCTCTTCCCTTTGAAGTCGCCAGATTGCCTGTTCCTTTGACCCTGCATTGTCAAAAGCTGTTAGCGGACTACTTTAATGTGTTCAATAGTTCATCACCAACTGTCAGCAGTGTTTTGATATTGAGACTACATTAACCTTAGTGTTCCATATTCTGTCATCCTTAGTTCATATTTCGGAAGACTTGGCAAAATATTCTTGTCCATAATTATCCATAACCACTTGTGTGTGAGGTCTGTATGCCTGACTGACTGCGATTGCGAGGAAACTCCTACACCTACTAATTAGTTGCTTCTTACCCTTCTGCTCTACACTGAGAATCTATAAAAAAAACAGTGTGCCAAATAAAATAACCCCCCTGTTCATTCCCAAAGGCATTAACCATCACCATAAATAAGTTTTCAACCAAAATCAGAGCTATTTGTAAATTGTACAAGAGACAGCTGACAAATTCAGTCTTGACGGTGATCAGAAAGGACGTTTCAGAAAGGATGAATGAATTATTCTTATCCAAACCATCATCCACTAGGCCTTGCTACTATGAACTTCTGTTAGATGACATAGCTTTACTCTACACTGATAATACAAATACCGTGGTGACTTGGTTGTAAGGCGGAGGAGATTTCTTTAAATGGGTTTGTCAAATATTTGTACTTCTTTTCAGTGGGGATTTAGACATTTTTTGTCATTTTTTAAAGGACGCAGTTTGTCGCAGTCTGAGAGGTCTCCTTCTGTGTGTGCGAGAGGCTGATAAAAAGCAGTCTAGATACATTTCAGAACAGTAGATAGTAGATAGTACCCTGTTCTCCCAGCTGTCACTGACACTGCCTTTCACAGAGCTGCTGTGACAGTGAACTGTGAAGGCCACAACAGGAGCACACAAACTATTGATTAAACATTTATTTGAACAACTTGTCTTTCTTTGCTCCATGGACACAACCTCTGTGCAGTTAATTCATGTGTCCAATTTCATTTTCATCCTTCATGGAAGCACCATTGACTAATGTACTGTATCCACATGAGTGCTTTGAGACAGTAAACAAATTGAGAACGGAAACCTGACTTGGACAACAGTTTTGCATTTATACACATTCTGGGCATTTTCTCATTACCATTTCAAATAAGCATTATGTTTTAAGGTGGGCATATGCATACATACTGCCCTGGTCAGGGTTATGTTTAAGTCTCTCATAGCAGTATTAGGGAGTATTGTCATTTGTTGATATTGCTCATACCTTGCTCAGCAACCAGAAACAGATTTGTGCATTATAGTGTATTATATTATTATGGCTGATATGATATTGGCTTGTGCAAGGGATTCCTAGAATAAGATTCCTGGAACACAGAGTGGTAAATGTGCTTTGCAAAAGACTATGTGAGAGTGTGCCAAGGAGTCCTGGGACAGGAAAGGTTAAGGGACAATGTGCGGGGGAACAATTAATAAGCTAAGAAACATCTGTTTTGCATGATTGAAGCTCACAAGCGCAGCCTTCTTTCATGATAAATAAACTTGGCTCCTCATACACAAAGACCCTTGACTCTGATCTCTTCTTTGATACGGCATTTTGCCACGACAGCATTTGCTCTCTTTCAACATTATTTATACTATAACAATGATAACTATAGTAAACTCCAGTACATAGGCTATCTTAAATGTAGCCACATTTTTGGGCACCATAATTAGCACACAAACAACTAAGTAAGGGCATTCAACAGTATATCATTGAGACAAAATGTACTGTTATGCCGTATAGAAGTATTGTAGGCATTATTCAATAAGACATCTGTGATGGGAGGTGCCCACCAAATCCCAAAGACAGACCTATTCTTACCAGCCCTTTACTTTAACACTCAAGACACATTAATTGACGATAATTACATCAGCTTTTAAAGACAGTTATATATTTTTGTATAGAGTCCAGTCAAGTGGGCAAATGCATATTATTGGCACTCTGGGGGTAAATGATCTTCACCAAGAATAATGAAGGACAATCAGCAGAATGAAGTATTTCTCTTTGCACATGGCCACTTTACTTGAGTCTGCCAGTTAACTGTGAAAGACTAACAGTGCAGTGGCTATTTCAAGCTCTGCTATAACGGTCACGATGCAATTATTTTGTTTTATTTGTAATGCATTTTGTAAAAAAAAAAATATATATATATATATATAAAAAATTAACACTTTCCTCCACCTACCTGTTTAGGTTTTATATTGAAGTATTTGGATATATAAGGGTGTATATGCAGCCTTGTCCCTGGCTGAATCATTTGCATAGGTCAATTAAATTCTGACACACCCTCCTCAATGGTCCTATAATTGCCTGATAATGAATAATAAGTGTATGTCTGTCAAGAAATTAAAAGGCTACAGCCCACTGAACTATACATTGCATCGGTCATGTCACAGACAGAGAGAGAGCGTCAAGGATCGTGCAAGCAGGACACACCCTGTGTGTGGGTTTTCATGGAAGCAAGCCTCTATGCATTTGGACAGAATCATGATTATCATCAGAAACTTTTTTTTTGTGCATTTTTACACAATGCAATACAATATGATGTATCTATTGGATTACTCCAACTCAGCAATTCAGATTACTTTGATTTAAGGAGTACCTAAACTCCACTATCGACAGAATTTTAAATTGAACTAACACTTTGGTCCACATATTGTCAGTTGTGCTGTTATCATACCATGTTATTTCATATCAATATAATGAATATACTGTATATTCAAATATGTTCGAAGCACACACACACACACACACACACACACACACACACGCATTTCCTGAAAATCCCCAGTCTACAGATTCGACAAGCATGTGTAAATACATACCTTTTTCTTTGATGCCTCTGACTTTTTGGACATGTTTCTTAGTTTTTTGTGTAAGTGATTTAAAACCTGTAAGCAAAGACAAATGTGTAGTATATAGTTTTAATTATTTAATTACACTTTTGATTAATTTGAATAATCAAAATGTTTATGGGAAACGACATATGCTTACCTTTGCGTAACAGAACGAAATCAGCAGAAGGGGCAATACATAACCAAAAATGAACGTGCACACAACATAGACCTTCTTCTGGTTTTGATCTGGCCACACTTCCCAGCAAAAGGTATGATTCTCTCCTCTCTGAAATATGTTCTGGTAATACATGACAGGCGCTGCCATCGCCAAAGATAGTATCCAAATGACCACCACTCCGATGAACGCATGCTTGGCCACTCGGATAGAGGAGGACTTTCTGGAATGTACGATAGCAATATACCGGTCGACGGACATAGCAGACAGAGTAAAGATGCTGACCAGCATGGACACAGTGAAAAAATAATGAATGAATTTGCAGATGAAGGCACCCAGAACCCAGGTTGGCATCATGTAGATGGTCGACTGGAAAGGAATGCAAAATAGCAGGTAGGAGAGGTCTGCTATACTGAGATTGAGGATAAATATGTTGGTCGTGCTTCGTGGTTTGCCGGGCTTACTCCGGGCCAGCACGGTGATCACCATGGAGTTCCCCAGCACGCCAAGCGTAAAGATGAGCCCGAAAACCAGCAGCGTGATGAAATTATCCGCGCCAATCCCAAATAAAAGTTTTTGATCCTCTTCCTCCATGCTGCTGAGGTTCCACGGCTCTTCGAAGATGATTCCGAGATCTGACAAGTTCATTTTTTTCTCTGGTGCTGAAGAACTTGAGACTTGACAAATTCACCGATGTAAGGTTTGCGCGTAAATGCATGGCACACGCACGCCTGCAAATCCCCCTGCTGCTGCTGTTCTGTGGTGGAAAGCGCTCATGTCACGTTTTCTCCAGTCACCTGGTCACGAATGCGCTTCCTTAAATGTGTCTATTTTGCACGGACTTAACCTTAAGTCTAAGCTTTGTGTTTAAATTAGGTAAATTGTGGGTCTCCAAGCCCTTTCAGTTAATTGTACCGTATTTACTTTGCTGAGTTTATCCGCATTTTCCGCTGCAAGTCGGAGTTCTCTCTGTGCGCACCTGATGCGTCTGCACTCACGCACAGAATGGCTCAGAATTTATCTTGGCTTCGACTTTTCTGTTTATTGGAGGGGTTGGGCTGTGTAACGTCAGCACCGAGTACACTACCGCCCAAGACATAATTAAAAAATATAGACTTAAAATATCTAATGTTTCAGCCTTCCAGAAGCCTTCGCTAGTTGCCAAGGTCATATGGATACTCCCAGAAATTATTGTCGACATTGGGGGCTTATAAAAAGTTATCATCGACCAACTGGTTATCTGACAGGACTATTAAACGAACTTGGCATTTAAATCCCTCATTCTTAAGTTTTTTACATTATCCCAAGCTATAAGCTTTCCAAAACGTCAAGTCATTTGTCACTTGCCCACATGATTTAACTTACTAACATGGGTGCTATATTTATTTACCCTTATTTTAACTAGGCAAGTTGACTAAGATCACTTTCTTAATTATTCTTTTCTTACTAATAGCTTGGGGAACTAGCTGCATGGGGAGAGAGGGCGGGTCATTCACCCCTGGGTGCTGTCCAGGGTCTTGTACTGCTGGACTGAGCAGTTGAGCTCCAGTAGCTTCCTCTGCCCAGATTTTCCCAGTCCGGTCACAAACTCCCTTCATTTCTCTAGCCATTAGGCTGCTGCTGTCCAGCAACAGTAATGCTATTTTGTAGTTGTGCAACCAGGTTTGCAGACTGCAAAATACAGTGTCTCTTGATGCTATGGATCAGTAATATACCGATCTGTAAAAATATTACTTGAAACGCATCAAATCGATCCACCCTCCCAACCCCATACACACACAGAAAGACTAACACACACATGCATGCACACACTTGAACAGACAATTCTGAACTGCAAGTTTGGGAGTTGTAACTCAGTGAGTATGTTTCCATGCACACTCATATTCCACTATTATTCTGAATATGACAATATTCTGAATTTGATACGGGTCACGTAAACAGCAAATTCCATTTGGATATTCTGAATTTGGCCTCATTCTGAATGTACATCACGGGGTACATCACAGGAGCAACATGACTGCAGTTTGAAAAGGAGGGAAATTCCTCTGTAGGGCAATGAAGTTATTTAAAGGGCGTACCGTAGGTCATGGGGGCGTTTTACGTTAATCAGAGTATGCACGACTGCATGTAAAGGGGAATATTAGTGGAATGTTCATTTTCATTAGCTATGTAAACAGCTTAGTAGGAATATTAGTGTGCATGTAAACACATGTGTTGCTTGAGATGATACAGGAGGCTGGTGAGCGTGGTTCTTGAGGTACACAGCTAGGGCTCCAGTACTGCTCCCTTGGTGATCAGTTCTCAGCATTTCAAAATATCACACGTGGGATCATACGTGTTTCAAAGACCGAACAATGAACAAGAAATAGCAAAATATCCCCAGCTGTCAGTTTGTCACAACATTAGATCAATTTTGTCAACACTTTTCAGTTGAACATAATTACATGCATGGTTACTTTGAACAAATAGTCTACTCAGCTCCTGGTAAATAAATACTCCAAATTGTGATTGGTTTTGATTGGATTTGAAGTCTGTCTGACTCCAAACGTCTCAAACAGTACTCAGGCTTTGTATGTCAAGCATCCTGATCATTGTACTGTGACATGTTGACATGACATGGCACATATCCATTCTGCTTTTTAAGATTTCATCTGACAACGCGTGCATGTGTTCCTAGTTTAGTAGAGGTCTTACAGACAATGATTGTTTCTGTCAAAAGACATGTTCCTTTTGTCTGTGCATTGCTTTCATTGTTCTTTTGATCTATTTTGACATAATTTGCTGTTGCTTCGTGGGGAATTGGACTCTGCTGTGTGAGGAAATGAATCGAGTGCAGGTTCAGCGAATTCTGCCAAGAACTATGGCAACAAAAACGTATAGGTGAGGGTGGGTCAGTGTACAGTAATTCAACGGGTTGTCCTCCCAAGGTCAGGGTGAGTGGACTTTCAGTCCAGCACCCCACCTCACCTTCCCACAAGCACACTTGTACCAAACACAATGCAAAACGCAATTCATAACAGTAATCTATCTAAACCTGGGTATGCATTATTAGATCCCAACTACACTGGCTGACATTCAAAGGTCAGATGGACAATAAAACAAAACAAACGTAATTTAAAACAAACAGTGAGAAGACAAGAAAAAAACTATTGTAAAATGGTAGAACAAAAAAGGATATTGTATCTTTATATATTTTATTTTCTAATGGGTTTATAGAAGATGCCAAATGATGCCCATTTCTCACAAAGACACATAACAGTGACACAAGTTGGGGCGGCGCAACAATGTAATGACACCCAACAAATAATCAAACTGCCAGTTCTCCCATTAGGTAGGAGAACACGTCCAATAGAAGCGCTGATTTGATTTTGTCCACCACCAGCCTTTGCAGCAGGTTTTCTCCATGTAAACATTTTCTAATGCACAGGAATGAATATCTTCCACTAGATGGAGCTCTTCTATATTGAAGGGCTACATTTAAGGGTTGTCTGAATCAGATGTGATGCTGATCTATTGTTGGTGGGTCCATGTTTACGTCAGTATTCAATGCAAGCACTGCTGAATGACTGTTTGTGCTTTGGTGCCATGTGATGTTTCCTGAATTGCTGCTGTCTTTGGCAGTTGGGCGCTCTGGTTACCTCTCTCTGTATCTGTGTGGGGAATGATGGGTAGTTATTACTGGAAATAATGATCACATTATCTATCATTAGATTTTACAAAGTCATGCATGTCAATCTCTGGTTCGATAAAGCAAATAGAAATATAGTTCCCAAAATTTGGGATACATAAATGCATCGAGAATCTTCCATTACTTCCATTGGTCGTGTTGTTTGTTTTGTTGTTACCAGAGTTTTTTGGTCTCTGATATTTTTTTTACTCAGCATTTGATTACAGTTCCTAAGCATTATTGGGTGTCTTTATGCAGAGGATACTGCCTGAGTATCATGAGAAAGAACGGCTTTCTACAAAACCTTTATCTTTCCTTCTGAAGGTGTCCCACAATCTCATCAGACCTACCTTCTTTTTTTTAAGAGAAATGAAGCAGAATTGACACATAAACATACAGTATTTCTTGGATCTTGAATTAGCTCAAAATCCTTTGTTCACTGTCCGATAAAGGGGTGAAAAAGCTGTCTGTCATTATGTATTCAGGCTTGAAAGCATTTTGGCTTGGAAAATGACATTTGATTATTTCCGTCAATCATCATAATTGTGCGGCAACAGCACAATAATAAGTCACACTTCATGACCAGGTTACCTTGGAATTACATTTTCGGTGTGTGTGTGGTGGTGGTGGTGGTGGTGGTGGTGGTGGTGGAGGGGTG
>OMKK01033334.1:0-10275 GCA_900302305.1 Polymixia japonica | reverse complement strand
TCACAAACATGTTTTTTTTTTTGTTCACCTGACATTTAAATGTAGTGCAAATCCGAAGTGTGCTTGTGCTGAATGAAAACAAAGCTATGAATGAAAACAAAGATACGATATGGCACAGGGCACTCATTACACAGGACAGGACACAAAATTATACAACCCTTTCTCCATTTACTTCATCTCTTAAAGTGCACTATCCCCCATCAGACTAATTTTGAATTACTAAATTGTTACATCAATTAACAATTGTTTTGGCTATAATTCTTTCAGACTTAATAAAGAGTATGGTTACATTTAGATCCCGTCATCTTCAAGCACCCTCTCCGTACTATCCCTTCTGGAACACCAATTTTCAGTGTGTAATAAGGCCAATGAAACTGCCAAAAATGTATTTTATTTTAATTTGTAGCTGCAATTTGCAATTTGTAGCCATTATGTTGAAGTCATTATATGCAATAGAGGAAATTAAATCATTGTTTCGTTCCCTGTTTTTTTCTTTTCTCCTATTTGCTACTTCTATTTTTGTCTCATCCCAAGAGCTACTATTAGTCTTCTTATGTAAAGTAATATCCTGTCCTGTTAAGAAAATATTGCTTATTTTCTGTTGGTGGAAGAACCCATGTCATATTTGTGTTGCCCTCCTGAAAAGATTATACCCATGAACTATATAGGCAGAACTATACCACCAAGCACAACAATGCCACTACGCTAAAACTGAAGAGGAAATGCATCATCAGTATATTACAATGACTACCTTATCCAGAAAGAAGTGCCAATAATCCAAAATATTAATGTGGATAATATATTTTAACAATGATGAATCAGCAACAAAATGCTGCCCCAACCAAGAGGAAAATATCACAGACAATGGTCTATAATTTGACTTCTATCAAGCAAGCATGCTGTACTTGTCAAAATTACTAGCATTGTCCTGAGTGGCATTCTTCACAATTAAAACTTACATTGCCCTAATCCTGTCAAAAGTGGAATTTGTACAAGCTACCGAACAGTCAGTCAGATATCAACGATTAACAGCCTTACTATCCAGTAAGAAGCCCACTTCGTGTGGGCATGTGGTCCAGTCTTGTGGCATCATTCTGAAGAGGATTTGTCTAAACCCCGATAGACCTCTTCAGTGGCGTCCATATCACACACACTTAGAAAATGTTAAACCCTGATAGAATAGGAAAAACAATTGCCTCTACTTTGTAATGTAGATATAATTGTCTCATCATAAAAAAAAACTTCACTCAACACCAAAATGAGCATTTCCCAAGGTGTGTAAAAGGGCATTAGTCTCAAAGAAATCATTTACAGAATATACTGCATTTTGTGTTATGCTTAAAGTGTTATTTTCTCTGAAAGTCTGTCTCTCTGGAAACTGGGTCTCTTCAGTGCACACTTTGGATAATTAGCTGGGGTGAATGGCAGCCACCCCAACACCTCTGTCAGACTAGGAGGTTACTAATGAGGCGAGCACCCAGAATATATTAGCATCCCGTATGAAGATACTGTCAAACTCCCATCTCAACCGTCCACCACCACTGCCCCTGGTAAAATATATTTTTTTCATATCTCTAATTCATCCCTTTCTATACATCCTCATCATGAGATGTGGAGTCGCTCAGCCCTGTGGGTTGTCCAGTCATGCTCTATTCAGGTGAATGTAGTCATAGAGATGAGGGGATATTCCTCAACCATCTATGCCTCTGTGCTGGGACATGTTTGTTGGGGACCAACTGTGGTTACAAAGAGGAGAAAATGACTGTATGTGGTACATCATTGTGTTATTTATATATGAAATCAGTCTAGTAACTGATAGGAACCAAATACAGAATAGGTCTCTGTTTACATGTGAGGATCATCTTCACAAATTCTTTATTTTCACTTTCATTTCCACACATCCATGGTGTTATAGATTTGGTTCAAATGCCTGACTATAGATTATGTTGTAGTACAGCAGCTCTGGGATGATGTCATAGATGTAATTACATCTGCAGTGGACAGTAGGTTTCACCATTTTCAGTTATTTTCAGTTCATCAATTCAATTGGTTCTCTACAGCAGAGCTGGACTGCTGGTGTATATATAAGAAATGGATGCAGCCTTTTCTGTTTACTTCTGCAGCCTGAACCAATTACCATTTGTACTCAAGGGCCTCTAGTCAGATCCACCAATCAGAAGTAATGGAGCACTTGTATCAAGCCTGTAGTCAACTCTGCCTATCATCAAGTAATGTATTACCACAAGAGTAAATCCTGGCTCAGCTGGGTTGATCCAAGGTGGAATGGATTACAGGTTACTGCCCAATTTTGAACTGTTATAACTCTTATAAAGACACAATGAAACTCATGAAGCCCCACATTTGTTTAAGTATGGCAAAGAATAATGATAATTTAAAAAAGCCACCTGGGTGATATATTCCCTCCTTCGTTCTCTTACAGCATTATATCTGTATGTGAATGTGTTGGGTCTGGCCACAACAGCAGCATTCCCCGCTCAGGTGCCAACAAATCGTAATTTTATACAACACTAAAATGGATTTTGAAACCGCATTCAGTAAATCATTTCCAAAATCTGTCCAGATTTGTTTTTATTATCGTTCAAATTGTGTGTTATCATTGAATAACCGATGCACACGGGTGTAAAAATATGCTATTTTAAAGTATCTTTATTGTATTCAAATCACCTTTAACTGGATACATAGGACTGTGAACAGAGAGGCTCTGCAATAGCTGCCACCTGAAACTGACTTACAGCACATTATTCAGAGCGTCAGGAGACCTACAGTATATAGATCATGCTCTGGCCTGTGCCATGTAGATTGCTTTCAACAGCACAGTAGTAGGTAGGCCAGTGCAAGCCAGGAGCTCTTAGTTTGATCAGAGGGGTTAAAAGATCAGGAAACCTTTAGATTTAAAGCCCAGCTCACTGTCACCATGGCTGTAAAAGCCACTTACGTCAAGAGAGGCAGCGCTCACTCTTCCCAGACTGTCCACCTGGCACCTGAAGCACCATCAAACCTTGCTATGACAAACTGACATGAGAGACATCTGAAAGCTGACTTCCAGCCAGACAGCCATGTCTTCTTATCCTCCTCTGGCATGGCATCCAGGAACCGAGGGGATTAATCCACACTAACACTCTCACGTCACAAATAGAGAGCACTCCAATGGGTAGCTTCCATGATTGTACGTTCTTGTGACCACTGTTTGTATATAGCAGTGGTTTATGCAATAGCAATCACTTTGTTGGAACCAAGAGACATTAGTAAGTACCTGTGCCCAACTACCACGCAATCAATTATTATCACCTCAAAGAGTAAAGGATGCATGGGTAAACATCATTTGAATGGGATCATAACACAATACACTTTTTTAATTGACCTCTCAATGATCCAAAGGGGGCAACTAGCGAGTGTACATTGACTATGTACTCATGCTATATTAATTCATGAGCTATGCAAACAGGCAAAGCAGCAGGGTAAAATGTGTTTTCTTGGTTGGTTTACAGTTAGATTTACATGTACCAGTCATTTGGATTGCTACCGTTTTGTCTAGATTATAATTTGTTGTGTTGCTATACAAATTGCTATATATTATTGAGTGAGATTATTATTTTTTTTATGTTTGTTTTATTTTTGTATTATTATATGTTTTATTTTTATTTTTTTTCAGTCCATGGCTTAACAAAAGTATATTGTTTTGAACCCACAGTCTCAAGTATTTCAGCATTTAACCAATCCTTGATGCACAATCTTATACTGTCAAATAATAACTTCATTTTTAGAAGTAGGCATAGTATGGGCAGTATCTTTGTCTTTACTTACTCTCCTCCACCATGTCTCAGTCTCTCTCTGGGTCTGCATTCTTGTTCTTAACCTCCTACCTGACCGATCACTCTCTCATCCTCTCTAATACCAATTGACAACAACATGGTGACTCCTGCTCAGACTGCCAAAAATGTCAGCTTGATCCTACACAATCATTTCGTCGGGCAAGGTGGTCAACACTGCAGGCGCAAGCCGATCAAACAAGTTTAGTGGTTTCCCTTCACCAAGGACTCAGTCCCTTATCCAGACCTTAGTCATCTCCCATTTGGAACCACTGTTCCAGTTGGACTACAAAGTGTTTTCTTAAGTCCTAACAGCTCAAACAGGAGGCTGCGACCTCTTCAAATCGTCCTATGTCGCTCCAGCCCACTCCCTCCACTGGCTGATTATGGCTGCTTGTATCAAACTCAAAACCCTAAAGCTGTGCACTTTGGCCCTTGCCTGGCACTTTGCTGCTGCTGGGAACTTCACTCCTCTTTCCCGACTCTTTTCAAGCAAGCATCTGTCCTGCTGAAGTGTCCTGAGCATAAGACACTCGCTAGACAGGGCCACAGTGCCGACCCTGCATTCTGACCTTTGGATAACAGTGCCAGCTAAATATATTACATGAAATGTGAATTTGTGGAGAGGAAGTAAAAAGCATTTGGGATATATTGTATAGCTGAACTAAATTCAATTAACTACATTCCGACTAATACAAAAGGCAATATTTCATACATGTCATTTGACGTCTCACACTGCAGGTGGGCGATATGAAGCATTAGCAGCATAAGCAGCTCTGGCCCCAACCTTCCTACAAGGTAATGATCCTTTGTCATATTTTCTTGTGCGTCATTAGAGGTGTCCCATGGTCTTACTATGTACAGTCTGCTTTCTATATTTGGAGACCAGCTGGTTGACCAGCTGAACTTTATGGGTGATTCTATAGTAATGGCTCAAACTTTTTTTTCTGAATTTTCATATTTGAGTGGAATATCAGATCATGTACAGTACCGCTCATTATTGTGATCCAAAGAGCGATGTGAACTGGCTAAACAGATCACAATGTCAAAAATTAAAATCAAAAGGCAGGCGCATTACACTTTGACTAAAACATGCATGCTTAAACTTTGTAGAAATATTAAAAACAAAATAAAAGTTTTCAAGTTTCCAACACTCAGTGGGAACCATTTCAGTTGAACCAGTCATAAGGTTTTGAAATCTTGTCCATTTGAACATTTTATACTTCTAGCTAAATTATTCACTTAGTATTTAGAAAAACATGAACTTTTCCTTATCCATGTCTTGGCTGCTGATCAAGTCAGTAAAAATGTATCAAGCGCCATCGTCAGTCATTGGCTTTAGGCTACTTAACAACATAATATGGACAAATGCATAATAAAATGGATAAATCAAGATAATCACTAAGTAGTAGATATGTCCTTGTAAAACAACTGAATAACCTTTTTAAGTCATTTTGCTTTATAATAGGCAGGAACAAAAAAACTTCCTTTTGTGGTTAAAAGGCAGGTGGTTTGAAGTGTCGCGTTATGTTTTTAGTGCATTTATTTTATAAAATCAATTGGCTTCTCAAAAGTGGACCTGTTTTGAAAGCTGAATGTGAAAAACAAAAAATTGCCAACTGCTTAATGAAGGTGGAAAATGAATACTGTGTCTATGTGTCTACTACTTCTACACAACCCTTTGTTTTGAAAGGAACTCCTCTCTTCAGGCTTGCGGGACTACTAATACAGAACTCAAATGAATCAAAATTACTATTATTATTTATCCCATATGCAATCACTTTCTAAAAGATAGATAGCCCCCATACCTGATAATTCCATATACATGTCTTGCAATTGTTTTGTTTTTGTTTTTTGATGATTATGTATAATAGTTTGCATTATGTATTGCTACAATTACAATTTCCCATTAAGGGCTAAAGGCCCTAGACTTGAACTTGAAACAAGGGCCTTTGGTCCTTGTGCATTACTTAACTAATCCAGGCTAATATGATGTCTTCCATATCAAATTATTTTGCTATTTTGTATCCAATTAACTTTGTTCTTCCAGCACAAATGCAGGATTGATTGATTTCTTAAAAATGTGTTATTTCCCATTACTGAGCACTTCGGTTTTGCTATAAAGGAACATGAGCAATGGTCAAAACCATGATTAATAGTCATATCATTGGTTGGCAGTAGCATAATGGCAAATGTATTATTAAATTATTAAAATGTAGTTATTTTATGAAAAAAATCTGTAGCTGTATTTCTTTCCATCCTATAATTGCCTCAGTCCATAGGATTTAGGAATTAAATTCCCTGGACCTGGAAAACAGGTTAAAACCAAATGTTCTTTAAATTTGAAGTACTGCCCCAATGAAGAGAAATAGAAAGAGAAAATGCTGTACAAATAGATTTTGAGCATTAATATTCAAGGCTGTAACAGTACGACAGAATTTGCTTTGCATGTATGTTATCAGCTGATTGATACCTACGATTGCATAAAAACCCTGTTGAATGGCGAGCAGCTTCGTTTGGACATTTGACAAAGACCTTTTTCAGTGCCAGATGCACTTTTCTTATGGTATGACACACAGCTGTTTGGCCAAGCTTCTTGGCATCAGCAATATCTATATCTATATATATATATATATATATATGCTTTGAAGGGTAACCACTTATGGTTCTAATAGATTCTCAGGTTAATATTATCTTTTTGGATAACTCTACAGAAGTTAACCAAAGGATCTTGGCCATGTCTCAAGATGTTTCTCATTGACTTGCAGGACTAAATTATGACAGATCCAGAGGCGAGCTCGGCCACCTCAATCCCCAGCGGCTGCAGCTGTCATCCAGAAAGTTCAAGCTGAGCCATCCAGACCCGCATCCAATCAACCAGCAATAGATCCAGTTAAAACAAGATGCCGGGTCTATCGACAAGACAGTAAAACCAGCATCACTTGTTTAAAATGCAAGAAATACATCTGCAGAAAGGACGCACTTACATTGTACTCATCACGTGGAAATTAACAAAAAACTGAAGGATTATTTTGACCAAAAAGATCAAATCATACATAAGTGTTACTGTTACTGGGAAATACAAAAAAATATAGAATAGTGAATCATTGTCTTCCAACATAAACCAGTCAATGCGGATGTAAACAACATTGTGACAGTAATTGAATAGGCCTACAATTGTGATGTGTTCACAGAATACACGGGAAAGACAGAGGAAGACTTGTCATCATTCTTGCAATTAGATTGTTTTCCCTTTTCACTGACAAGAACGAAGGCAGACAATCTACTCACCAATTTTGGTTTCACAAAAAATCTAAAGAAGCTACTGTAATGCAGTCATATTGTTTTCAAGTACATATCCATATTTCTATTGTGTTCTGTTGCTAATGCAATGATTGTTGTCCTTGAATTTGGATCAGATGCGCTGGTTTGAATTGTGGGTTCATCTCTATATAAATCTCACGGCTGGTGACGGGGACATTGTTTTGAGCAACTTTTAGCCAGTTAAACTGACTGTCAGGTCTCAGTTTATCACTAAAGCAACAGCGTGTTTGTCTTTGTGTATGCATGCGCATGTTTGACCATGCGCACCGTTGTCCTGTTGGAGAGCTGCAGTGTAAGTTGCTGTAGACGTGTGTGCAGTAGCCTACTACGTGTGCTGCATTGGAGAGATGTTATTTTCACTGTGTACATTGACATAATTTAAATGTTACACAATGTTTATAGGCAATATGGAATTGAATACATATGAATACATGCATCTGAATACATGACATTTGTTTCCTCGTGGTCTGGGCTCTCCTCATCCATGACGAAATTGTCCATGTGCCATGGACTGCGCTGCTTTTAAAGGGAATGAGAGGCGCTGATTTGATTGGCTATAATTGAACACAGCCCCACTACACCTACTGATAATGCCCCGAAATTGCCCAAAAAGTGTTGGCCATGCCTAAGTGCACCTTGTGCCCTTGTGTGTGCGTCTGAGCCTCAATCCGGAAAATAGGGTCCATTATGTAAATTCTAAGCTTAAACCTGAGGACCTATTTCTGTATGGACACAAATAATGAAAAAGTCACAAGCAGAAAAATGTATCTGGAAATTCATAATAGTGTAGTAGGCATTGTTTAGCCAATCTGACTTGCAGATATGTGTAGTTTATCAATACATTTAAATGAATACATTTTTTGAAACTAAGAATTGTTACTTTTTGATCATATCTATGTCATATTTGTAACCTTCAGCTTCTTGTTCATCTATGTTATATGCAGAAAACAAAAGCTCTTTAAACAGGTTAGCAGGCAATTAGCGACCCTTTAATTTATTGTGACTTGAGATAAAAAATACAACTGCTTACAGTATTAAATCACTTACAGAAATGAACAATATAATAATAATTTTTGTGTGTTGTATGATAGCAGGTTAAAATGAAATGAAACTTGCTTCCCAGTGGAGAGTAGACTTCCCATTGTGATTACGTACAATGTGAACAGATGCTTGGAACTCCCTACGGCTCAAGCTGGTTTTTACCAGTGAGCTCTGCATTCCACACCTCACTACCAGCCCTCTGTCTCTATTACAAATATCATATATTCATGTACATACACTGCCTATATCTTCGCTAGATAGAGCTTTAAGAGGTATAGCCCTTAGACGCATGCAGTCGTTTCTCATAACGTAATTTCAAAAGTGATTTATGAATATCTTTGCCGCTCATAATCCCAATTAAAATGAGGTTAAGCTCTAAAGCAGTGGAGTCCGAGTGGAGATGCACAGCTGTGTATATTTCAATTAGCAGGAATTATTATTATTAGTTGTTACTCCTGTTTGTCATATAGATGTCATTAGTTGTGAAACTAATGATTTGTTTTGAAGGCTCGTTCTTTGTTGGCAAGGTCACTAGAAAGAGGCTTTAATAGTTGTAGGCTTTTGATGATTGTGAAATTTTTTTCAACAAATATTCAGTTAAGGAATGGTTGATCCCATCCCAACCATGTTGTGCTGGCAGGCCTTGATTCAGGGGGATGTGTGACTTTTTAATAGATGTCTCAGTGGAAAACCTAATAAACCCTCAGAGCTGTCAGATTTTACAGATTGTGGTTTCACAGTTCTTAATGGTGTTGAATAAAAGCCTCTATGGGATTTGACTGACAAAAGTAGTGCCATTATTATTAGATGAGGTTTAAAGAGGCATCTCCAGGGTTGTGATTAAAAAGCCCATTTTCTGAAGAACAAAAGATTGCACAGAAAAGGGAATATAATTTGAGTATTGGAGTCTTACAATTAGGAATGCACTTATCTTTGAGTCTGCTGATCAAATAAATTAAAAGTGCAATTAGGCATAGATATATAATTATGAATGATTGCTCATTAGAGGTTGGAACTATTTCAGATGGACATGTTTATCTTTAGTTAATATTTCATGTTACATGTAGCAATAAAACATGATTTCATTTCAATTTTATTTTGAACTGCAAAAATGCTTTAGGAATTTGTGTGCATTATGCATTTTGTATGTAACCACAGAAGAAGTCTGGTTTGTGCTTGTGAATGTGGGAGTATTTTAAATGCCTAATGCTCTTTGTCTCTCTTAAGGCCATTACATATAGGATTTCTACTTTAACATCATTATAAAATAATGTTTGATTGCATATTGTAATGGCTATGGAAGAATGATAACATCACCTTCAAAATTGGTTCCCTAGAAACCTCGCTTTCACTATGTAATGTTGTGTGCCAGCGGGTACAATCTCCCCCGAAGATACAAGGACATACAGCACAAAGGAAGTGCCAAAATAAAGAGCCTCTTCTGTGAACATGTTTAGTTCTCTTCTTTTGAATGTTTTGCTTCTTTTTTTCACTGAGCTTTGTAAACAAATGCAAGTCTGTAGTTGCTGGGCTTTGTAAAAACAAACAAACAAGCGTCTCGGTTGTCTTTGCAACAGCACCACTAGGAAAACAATACCACTAGCAAACTCAAGGGGCCGCCAAAATAAAACATCCACAATTTTGTCTGCAGCTGCTTTCTTTTTTTATTACCCTTTACCTTAAAATATCACCATCCTCTGATAGCAGAGGAGAAAAACAATTGATGAACAAATGTTCATATGTCTAGTGAAATATGTAAGGAGCTCATTGGTGCATTAGAATACAGCAGAATATCGGTTGGTGTATATGACCTGATATGTGTGTCTCAATATGGCGTCTTGCTTAAACCAACGTCAAAATGTCTTAATACATTTACATATAATTTAAAAATCTGCACCTTGCGTACGAGTTTCACACGGAGAGCTCACTCGTTCAAATCAGAAAGCTGTACTGAGCTCTCATCTGTTACTATGGTTTTCTCAGGTGCTTCTGCTGCCTCAGTGAAGGATGATGGAAAGCCTGTGTCAGCAGTTAGTATCTGGCATATTCTTCCAAAATCTGCCCCTCACTCTGAACCCCC
>OMKK01033331.1:0-13127 GCA_900302305.1 Polymixia japonica | reverse complement strand
ACACACACACACACACACACAAACACACAAACACACAAGCACACACACAAACACAAACACACACACACACACACACACACACACACACACACACAAGAGCAAACACACACACACACACACAAACACACAAACACACAAACACACAACCACAGACACACAAACACACACGCGCACACACAAACACAAACACACACACACACACACACACACACACACACACACACAAACACACAAACACACAAGCACACACACAAACACACACACACACACACACACACACAAACACACAAACACACACACAAACACAAACACACACACACACAAACACACACACACACCACCACACACACACACACACACACACACACACACACACACACACACACACACATCCTCTCCTCCTCATCTTTGGCATTAGTATATGGCGTTTATTGTTTTCATATAACACTACTTACTGAGTCACTGGAGAGTCCAGGGGAGGGAGCTGAGTACGCAATGACCCGGACCCTCCGTTGTCGAAGATAACATTCATATACAGGGGTGGGATTGTACTACGTATTGTTGCATGTTTGTATATCTTTGTCAAAAAATTATGAATGAACAAAAAGAAAATGTCAGGTCAAAAGTAAAAGTCCAGCCACCATCCCCCGCCTGTACCCTGCTGTAAATAATATGACTTAACCTCTTACGTGACGATGTAGAGATCATGCAGACGTGGTCAGGAGTCACGAGGAGACTTCCATTGAATTTGCTATATTTTTTCCTGTTCCTTCTTCTTCGTAATGAAAATCAGGGGAGAAGTCTGGAGGATCTTTCAATTAAGAGTAAGACTCCCTGGATTTTTTTTATAGGGTGGTGCTAAATTTTGCACGATCATACCTATTAATAACACTATTGTCTGCGGAAAAAGGTCAGCTGAAAGTCTCTATATTGAGCTGCATTCACAGGGAGGAGATTTAGAGCCCCTCTGCCTGTCTCGGTGGGCTCTAAGTCTATGGAGCTAGCTGTATTAAGTGGCACTGCATTAAGGCAGTGGATTGTTGTTTGCCCAGCTTCTCACTCCCCCTGATCACCTCCGAGGTTCCTCGGAGCAGAGGCCTCATAAACATTTATGTATGGGCTGTGGGCTCCTGTCTTAGGCCATGACTCCACTGGGCAGAAGCCTAGCAGCACTTTATGCCTCTTAAGAGACTGTGGTGTATGCGGGTGTGCGTCTGCGCGTGCATCTCAGTGTTTATACGTGTGCATCTGTGTGTGTGTGTGTGTGTGTGTGTGTGTGTGTGTGTGTGTCTAAGATGGAGAGAAATGTTATATGCCTTCCTCGCTTAGAGCTATAGAAATGAAAAGATTTAAATAGTAATTATTTGCGAGAGGCTAGCCGATCGCTCTTTTGTCCTCTGTGTCTCTGGCTTCCTGGAGGAGATGGTTATTTTCACGTTGGGTTTCTTGTCGTATGGTTTCATGCTGGGTCTCTTATCATATGTAAATGGTAGGGCTCTGGGCTCTAGAGTCTCCTCAGCTGCTGTTTTCCTTTGTCGTTCCTCCCAAGCTGAGACAGGCACCCCGTGGAGCTTCCTAAGAGACGAAGGAACACAACAAATCTCCACTGGTCACCCTCTCTGAAAGCAGTAATGAGCTGAACCGCACTTGGCTTTCTTCTTTCCGAAGGCGGAAAAACAAGAAGCCTTTCCACGTAAAATGAAAGATTGTTTACATATTCGTTGTTGTCTGTTAGGAATGCCCAAACTTTGACTCTGTGGGGTCTTCCGCTAATCCTCTCCCCAATCCCATTTCCGGGTTTATCTCCTGACATTTGGCCACGTTGTTTGGCTTGTTTTGTCTCTGCGCCACAACAGACACTGTGAAATGAGCACATGCCTGGGGAACCTGATCAGCAGTCTCTGGTTGCAAGCAGGCGTAGCGGCTCTGTCTAAACAAACAGCCGTGCTTAGGAGGAGGAAGTGGTTAAGGCAGTGAATGAGGGTCCCAGAGGGCAGTCAGGGACCACACCGCTTACAGACCACTGGCACGCCTGGAAAATATGAACGGCAATTTAGGAAATCCTTCCATAAGAGCAGATATGTAGATATGCCCTAGTCTGACATGTTACGCGCGTAGAGCTTGTGGATTGTATGTGGAGTTAAACCCCCCCTCTCTCTCTCTCTCTCTGTGTTTACTCTACAGGACCCTGGATATGCAGCTTTCCTTTTTGAGCAGCTCCAAGCACCTGGAAGCCATGAAGCTGGTGTCAGCTGTTGCCAGGTGTGCTCCACGCCCCTCCATCAACTGAGACAGGAGGCCTTGCAAATGCTCCACACCCCTGTCCTCTCCTTCAACTCAGACATGCCGGCCCTGCCCACCACCACCTCCTTCTTGGGGCAGCCTTCTAGGTTTACCCCGTCATCCTCCAGTGCCCATGCGAAGCAGCCCGCCAAACCTCAACCCCTTGCCCATTCCGTCCTGCCCATAGGGGAGCGACGCAGGGGGCTGGGCTGGCCGCAGGGCTCCTCTGTCTCTTCAGGCCCAAAGACCAGTGTCCAGGTGACAGTGGGAGGAGGGCAGCTCACCGGAGCCCTGAGCTCAGTTACCATCCAGGCCCAGCAGTATCTTGAGGGCATGTGGAGCATCTCCAGAGTCAACAACTTCCTCCCTCAGCCCAACCCGGTATGTCTTTACTATCTCAGAATTCAATCTTAATACAATTATATTTATATTTTTACATTTTGGGCTAAATGGTGCATCCTCATTTCAGTGTAATGCTCTGAGGTTACAGTTAGCAGAGGAGGGATGATAAGCACTCTTACTAATCATCCTTATGAGCATTATAACTATCTATTATAAAATGATAGAGCTTCTTTCTGTTCTTTTTAAATGCCATAATTTTGTGCTAGTCAGGTCATGTCACGTCAATAGAAATACAACATGTCAGACCTTTAAAGAGATGAGACCCTCCAGAGGTTCTGTGTGTCAGAACACTGCAGGAGTGCTGACCTCTCATTCCTCAGTAGTCAAGGAGCCAGGGTCATCTAAGGTCATAGGTCAGTGCAGCACTAATCTTCTGACCTCCTCCTCAAGGGCATTTCAAATGACCACCCCGCAGTGGTCTCCATAACTCCTCTCTGATGTGGGATAAGGGTTAGTCACTGTTTTGTTTGATGTTTCACCAACTGGGGATCTTACAGAGTTGCCCTGTTATGGGAGCTAATGACTAGCGATACTGCGCCTCCATTATGACACTAAATAATTTATTTTCCCCTTCACGGACTTTCCATTGTAACCAAATGATTCAAAATATTCTAGAGATGTCTAAGCGCTGAGAGTGATTCCTGGCTGGCTGTGTCAAGGTGTCCTCTTGCTGTAACAGGGACATCTGGTCTCAGACCTGACCCTGACATGTGACATTCTACACCAGGCAGACCCGGTGTACAGAACAAACTCACCAATCATCCTGCAGGTGCTAACCCGATCTATTCCTTATACCTTAATATTCCCCATCTGCGATCTTAAAGTGGGGCCCTAATTCCTTTCTATTTTTTGCCATCACTGCTTTAGCCACGTTTAAAACTGCAATCTGTTATGGGCTTTGTTAGTGCTATTCCTGCCTTTCTGCTTGAAAATTGAAGACAGATTTTTACTACTCTTTTTATGTCAACAAGGGCCTTTAGAGCCAGTTTATGGGAGGCCACCAAAAGCTTTTAACAGCATGTGTGCAATCTAGGGCAAATCAAAAGGCCTGGCATAAAAGGGAAAGGCTGACTTGTGTTCTCCATCTATGTGTCTAAAAGCAATTAGTGGCCTTTTTGGAGCTGGGATGCGTTGCTGGGGCCCTCTTCTGAGAGGCAGAAATGTCCCTTCAGGATATGGAGTTACAAACACAGCAGAAATGGGTCTGGTGTTATTTTTCTAAGCCTGTTTCTTTCATTAAAACCAGATCCTTCAGAATGACAAAAACCTACACCAGCTCTGGCGGATTGGGAGTTCTGCTGTGCCAAAAGGCAAGAGCTTTAATTCATGATTCCCACTTGATTTCTTTGTGAGGAAAGCATGCAGCGTTGTTCAGACAAAGGATTGGAGATGGCCTCTGTTAGACAGCAATCCTACGGAGTGTATCAACCAGGGAGCCTGGGGCTCTGCAGCACACGGCCCATTATAGGGCACCTTGAATCTCTCATTTGAAAAAAAGGCTCTGTTTGGCACTTGGAATGATATTTGCGGTCGCTCAAACGCCACTGGAATAGACACTACCTCTCTCTGTCTCCCTTTCAACAAATGGGATTGACTGAAATATTTTGCACATATGGGTGTGACGGCTTTAAACGGAGGAGATGGTAGATGTGAATTCACCTTTTCTAGGTCTATTGAAAACTCCAATATCCAGTATCCTAAAAACCAGCAAAACCCAAGCAATTGATAAGCACCCACTTTATAATTCTCCCTTTAATGCTTATTGTTACTAGCTGCTAGGAGCCACAGTGAATTAAGGTCTTAAAGCCCTTGAAATAATGAAGACCACCATTTCTTATGTAAATTATGAGTTATTGTCTTCAACCATGCACACTCAAAATGGCTAATTGATTGACCCAAATCTGGGATTCTCCCTTTGCTCCACAAAACCCACAACCACATGTGCGCTAATCTGCTAAGACCAAGTGCTCTTGACCCATGAGGGTTTCAGTGTGTGCTGTTGGCCCGCTGGTGGCCTGCTGCCCTGGACTGCTCCACTGCCACCAATTTGAAGCCCAGCAGACTGTCTTGGCTGCCGCCTGCCTTGGTGCAGCTGGGCCCGCATGGCAGTGTGCCACAAAGAGGGATGAGGAGAAATGGAAGGATACAGGAAGGAGAGACTAGGACATTCTTGCCAAATTATTAAACCAGACTGCGTTGAGTTTTCTGTGCTGTGCTTCTGTTCGATATATGTGTATCAAGACAAAATGTTGATATACATTATAACAGCAGAGAGCTAAATGTCAAAGTAATCTAAAATGTATCGACTTTTTGGTCCTTTTCTCATATGGTCAGACCTGGCGGTTATCATCATTGTGAGAAGTCAATACTCCCCTCACTTGGTTTCTGCTGGGTGCTGAGGCCAGCCAAGCATGACAGCCCAGATTAACGGGGCCTATTTCACCTCAGCAGTAATAGTCTGTTGACCACTGGGATCATAGGTCACAAGGGAACCCTGCTACACTCACCCCTGAGAGGGAGATAGTCTGCTGATAGGAGGCTGGCCTACCCTGTTGACTTGAGACTTGACGGGAGGCTCTCTCTCTTTCTCCTTCCGTGTCCTTCAACCTCTCTCTCTCTTGTCGCCCAAGTCTCTCTCATTGTCTCTCCTCCTTCCTCCCTGTTCTTTTCGCCGGCTTTCTGTCTGACCCCTTTTTTTTTTTTCCAGCTCCTGTTTTTCAATGGCAAAGCAAGGCAAAGAGATCAGGGAGGACTCGGGGTTAAAGGGTGGAAGGCCAGCTCATTACTGAAGCTCAGTGTGAATGGCTGAGGACGCATGGCTCCACTGACAGCCTAATTACCTGACCAGGGGATAGATTGTGCTATCCAGGCTGGCCAGCCCAGGTCCAAGGCTGCGGAGAGCAGCTTAGCCCAGAGGCTTAAATCCTGTGTCTCAATCCCAGAGAGAATATCCTTTGACAGGCGTCCCGATGTGCTCAGGGGCGTGTGCTGTGTTTCCCTCAGGTTGAGAATTCACTTGTGGTTGGTGGGTGGCGACGGCGGCACGGCGTTAACTATCTATATGTCAACATAAATAACTAGTAGAAAATAAATAACTATTTAGATATGAAAATACATTTTCAAAATGTATTAAAGGTCGAAACACAGGCTTTAACTCTGCTTTTTGATGAACATGTCAAAATAAATAACTAGTTGCCTGAGAGAACAACCATTTTCATGGGGCCATCATGTCGGAGCAAGTCTTAAACTAAGTTAACATCTTTCAGAGATTCCATTTTAATATTGTTTGAAGGTATTGCTTTTGTTTACTGTATGCAGTATAATACTCTGTAATAGCTAGCTAAATATTTGATGTTAGAAAAAATCAAACCAAACAGCCAATCAAATGTCATGGTCAGTATTCAAAGTGACCAATCAAAGGAGGGAAGACATCAGCCACTGTCTATTCCATCCCCATGTCCAAAGTCTCAAAAGTCAACTCCTCACGAGGATGCTTTTCCGCTCTCGGATAAAATTCTGTGCGCTCGCAGAGCAGAAATGCTCCCTCGTGAGGATGCTTTTCCGTTTGCGGATACTGGTTTTTATGTGCTCGGGTTCTGAGACTAATTAAACGCCATAGAATTCGGATTTTATCTACCTGGGCGGGTCTTAATCTGCCTGGGCGGGCTGCCCAAGTAGAGCCTGTGCGTGTGTGCATGTATTTGTGTTTGAGCGAGCTGTTTATCCATTTTGAGTCCACACCCCACCCGACCACACTTCCACTGAACAGCTGTCTCTGCATGCTCCTGAAATTTGCTACCACTTGATTTTAAACCTGACACCACATTGGCCCAATCAGGGACAGGGTTTTGATGAGCTGTCCAAATAGGCTTCCTGTATGGGTGTGTGAAGTGCTCTAGTCTTTCGTGCCAAAATGAAATGGGTACACTTCCCTGGTATGTGCAGAGCTCCTAAGCTGTCATGGACACCCGCACCATGTCGTTAGGCTTTCTGCTCCGGTGGCAGCGCAAGAAGGATCTGTGTGTGGCTCATTTCAGTTTGCACCCAGGTTCTCCATCATCAACTTCACAAATCATAATCTCAGGCGCGGCAGATATCCGACGTAACCGCCATGATGAAGTTTCAAGATGGCAAAAACCCCAGTCCCAAAATATGACTATGGATTCCTCAATCCGGTATTAAGTTCGAAATGAAAAACATGTGAAATATTGGGAATTTATCATTAACATACAATGCCTATCCATTGTTTGACTTGAGTGAGGGTTTTCTGGGTGATAAACCAAGCAAACTTGAACATAGCAAACATAGCAAGCTATATAGAATATAGCATTGCAGTGCATGTAAGGCTGAACATGTCAGTTCTATGCTGAACTACAGCCAATGAGACTCATGCGAATGTCAGAATGTACGTATGTCCCTGCAACTTGATGTATTGCATTCACATGTCAGTTTGGGCATATAAATAGTTCAGCTGTCAGCCTCTGTTGACAAATGTCATATACTGAAGGGCCCACACGCTTTATAAAAAGATCGTAAATGATGTTATTTTAGTTGCCAAGCATAAATCCGGGGCAAACATTGAGGTAGTAAATATGCAGAGAGCCTGAATTATGTTGACAGTACATATCCTGTCCAATGGCGCCGCATATAAAGCTCAGTGTCAGCGCAATGCTCTGTTGTGCTCAACTGAAGGTTGTTGCTGGTTGAACGTTAATTTGTCACCGCTATAAATGTTAAGGAAAACTTTGGCCTTTAGTTATTTTATTTCCTTTGCTTAAAGAACTCACAAAACCAGTTCACGTTAGCTTCTATTCATCGTTCTCCCGTTGGATAGACCAGTGGCTCAGATGAAGATTAACCCCGTGACTCCAATTGAAGACTTGGCTGTTTGCCTCTATAATTAGGCCTCCCTGCACTCCCTCTGCTGGACTATTGAGAGATCAGAGAGACCCTTCAGATCCAGCTGAGCCCCTATACCCATCACCATCCACCCAGACCTGCATACAGACTATAGACTTGGACCCGCCTCATAGCCCCTAGTTATTAGAGCCCTTGGGGCGAGACAGAGGCAATTCACCTATGCTGATCCAGTCTGCTGCTATCGTATAACCTTTCTACCTGGGCAGGTTTTGCTCTGCCACAGCTGAGATACCCCACAAACACTCAGTCAGAGGCCTGAGAAACAAGTCATTCTCATCACACCTTTGTTGCTAAAGATTCCCCTCACAGCTTGCTCTTACATGCCTAGCATAAATCAAGCTGCGATGTTACATGTTCCTCGTTTGTGATAAGCAAAATGCCAAATTAGCTGCTGATATATATATATATATATATATATATATATCTCAGTCAGCTAGTTATTAATGACTAATTAGATGTTGGTTATCACTTAATTAAAGTTCAGCCTGAGCATCCTCCAGAGCGTTGCCAGAATCAATGAGCGGAGCACCGTCCTTGCTGTTCTGTAGGGAGCTCTCTGCCGGTGTGGATACTGCTGACTCCCTCTAACCAGGGCTGACTCCAGCAGCTGCCTGTCCATCTGTGGCATAGGAGAGTAGAGGGGAAGTAAATGGACTGGAAGAGAGGTGGGCAGGATCGGTAACGGTCTAAGTGGTAAAAAAAAGAATAAATACAGTATCTTGTAATGCGAAATGTGCGTATCTCAAACAACATTTGGCAGAGCTCCTCTCGGAGGCAGAGAAGCGGCGCAGCAACAGTTCATCCAGAACTGAGTTGACTTCTACTACGGCGATGGCTTTAGCCGCTACATCTGAATCTGTTTCCTTTCACCGCCTGCCCTCTTTCCCTCATTGCATTCACAGAGAACGCGTTGTAACGGTGAAAATAGTCTTCTCTGAGATGAGTTGGGTTCAATCACCTCCTAGCTAAAATCCCAACAGCTTTTTGTTGGCATGACAAAGAGAGGAGCGAGCACTCAAATGACACACCGTGAAAAAAAACAAAAAAAAACAGGGTCTAAGTGGTAGTTGTGGTCTTATCTCTGTATCTCTGTGTAAACAGACCCAGGGTCTGATGGGGGATGCTGACAGGGATGTCACAACCTCGGAGGCCCCCTTCGCCGCCGCCGCCGCCGCCACCACCACCACCACCGGCAGCACCAGTCTGACACCCTGCCGACAGAGGAGCCCCAACCAGGTGGGACAATGTGTGGTCGGACCCCAAGCCCCAAACGCCGCTATATCCACCTCCTCTTCTCCCTCCTCGTCGACTCAGAGTGCATCGGCAGCAACCTCCTTCTTCATTAGGTAAGCACCTCCCCGTTCTGTCATTAAAATCACACCATGGTTGAGTCTTTCCAAGAATGAAAAATTATGAAAGGATGTTGATGATATTATGATGATGATATTAAATGTCTGATTCTTTTTTGTAATGTTGATCTTGTTGTGTGTGTGTGTGTGCGTGTGCGTGCGTGTTGATATGCGCGCACATGCGCGTGCACTTCGGCTCCTGTGCGTGTATGTGTACATGCGAGCTATAAAGGAGATATGTATAGACTCGTCTCTACATGACTGCTGAAGGTCATGGTTCATGGTCTTAGCTAACATGAGGGCCACCTATTATATGGAGTTGTTGTTCTTGCCATGGTTGAATTATAGCGTGCCTTGCGATATGCACCATCATGGGACTAAATGAACCTTTAGCTATAGGCATCATTGACCATGAATTGATAATGGGATTGCATAATCCGATATGAAAAGGGAGTGTCTCACGAAAGGGTTTAGGCTAAAGGCAAGTATTGTTTAGAGATATTTAATGAGCTATTTTTCTTTATTTTTAATATTTACCTTCAGTCAGGGCAGCAGCACTGCAGTTTAGGTTCGGGAGTGTCATTTTGTTTCTAAGGCTGAGCTGGGCTTTCTCGGCTCTGCCCGGTTCTGGCATTCCTCACGCCCAGGAGAATATCTCACCCTCTGGGGGCGGGCGGATGGTTGGTGCAATGAGCTAGAATGTCATTGATAGATTCCATGGCAGGTTGGTCAGCGCAGCCTCGACTCCCTGAGGAGTGCTGTGCCATAATGAATGTTAGCCAAAGAGAGGCTAGCTAAGGATGATGCATGGGACCATTGAAGCTCCGCACCCTGGGCGGCAGAGGAAGCTGGTGAGGAGACTTGTGGAGTGTGACAGGAAGTCCATAGGGGATCACTGTGGAACCCGGCTTTCTCAAAATACCCACAAATGGGGAGAGCGTGTTGCCAACTTAAACGGGGTCAGAGTGTATCAGCGGGGCCATGGGGCCTCTCCCTTGGCAAGGAGGACATTCCAAATCCTCCACTTAATATGACACTTCCTGTACGTCTCCCTTCCTGTGAGAAAAGCATCAGGTCAGGCCTGAACAACGGTGAGGTGTGACCCAGCACCAGACGGGGTTAATTTCAGACACTGATTTATTAGTTCTCCTGTTTTCTTTGGACCTGTGCTCAAAAAGAGTAGGGTAGCCGGCCATGCCTAGTCTGCCCATGAGGACTGAGCTCAGAGAACGGGAGGGAGGCGGACTTGTTTTTTCCCCCTGTTTCGAGTCCTGGTGGGACAGAAAGGGAGGAGGTGGAAGTTGTGGAGGGTTCCACCTTTCATTTCATCCCAAAGATAATTCCCGGGCCAAGAATGCGGTGTTTTGCTTGGCTAGGGGAAGCAGAATGATGACGTTTGCCGGCCTTAACCAGCATCGCATTCCACAGATACAGAACAGGGTGGTGGAGATGCACAGCGCTTGATTGAAAGCACGCCCAGTTCCTGACCCACTGCAGCTGTTGCCTCCGATACAAATATCATCATCATCATCATCATCATCATCATCATCATCATGGTTGTCATTGTCATCTTTGTCTCATCCTTTTAAGTGTCCCTGCTGATTATACTGTCAGCCTTCAAAGGTCAGAAACAAATCCATCAACACATTTACCATCTTTTCTTGCCGTCCCGCTGGCATTTGAATGAACTAAAGCAGAGACTGGAGATGAAATTGGTGCGCTTTGTGTTTTAAGACTGATTGAAAATTCTGTTTTGATTAGTATTCCTTTTGGTTCTCGTAAGATACCATAGTGGGATGCATCTGCAAATCCTGAGAGCCCAGGATGTAGGACCTGAATAACCAAGGAGTGGAGGAGGTGCCTGAGACACTTGTCTGACATTCACTAACATCATTCCACTCAGAGATGAAATTTTAATTAAAATGCAATTAGCTAGAATCTAGCTGCTAGATGTGGAGAGGGAAAAAAGCGAGTAATGAACAAAACTGATTCATTGTCATTTTTTTTCAATTCGAAAAAGTAAGTCAACCATTCAACTGGTTAAAAAAGCATTTAATTTGTGTTTCATTTAAGATGTCTAGTCGGTTGAAAAATCGTTTCATTATAAATGCGTATTTGATAACCAAGAAACTCCAGGCAGTATTAATCTCTGTGTTGTTGGCGCCTGAAAATTTTTTCTCATAGATGACCAACACTTGTGAGTATTTTCTCTTTCTTCTTCCTCTATTTTCAGCCTGAAGGAAATTATCTTGATTAGGCCTTTCCTCATTATGTCTCCGGTCACTACATGGACCCAGAAACTTTGCCAAGAATGAAAAATGAACCACTGAGGTTGAATTATGAGCAGTCTTTGACTGGCACAGCTCTCAGGTATAATCATCACCCTTCGGTATTCATCCTTTTCTTGCCTCTTAACAGGGATAGTAATTCAAAGACATAGTACGGGATGATAATACGAGAGTACTTTCTTGAAGCCCTGGTGAATAGATGTGCATAGAAGGTTGAATTATATCCCTTTTTCTTTTCCTAGCACTTTGCTCTTTGATAATTGTTCTCTGGACACTGTAAGGGCAGTAAGGCCCTGATCTTTGAACCCCTTGCTGCTGGATGCATGTACTTTTTTTATTCTACTGTTACACTCATGGTAATTCACTCTGGATTAGTACATTAGTTAAATGCCTAAAAAGTAAAATGTAACTGTAAAAAATGTCTTATTTCACACTAAGTTTTAAGGTTTCAATTTCTGCTTCAAAAGCCCCTTTTTATCCTGCTCTTTGTACTTGGTTTTACCCGTCATTCAACGTGTGCCCAAAGATCACACTGCGTCAATAACGACCAATTGGCTATTAGACTGACTACAGAGTAGCACTGAGACAGGAAGGGGTAGGGGTCAGATTCTCAGCCGATTGTATTTGTGCGCGCGCGCGTGCGTGTGTGTGCGTGTGTGTGTGTCAGAGTGTAACTGGGATGAGAAGGGGAGGGGTATAATGAATTGAGGGGCGTGTGTTCAGCTGACTTGCACGTTGAACACTGATTGCCTTGTGACAGAGCATATGATTAGTGTATTGACACAGCGTTGTGTAATGAAAGCAGGCAGTACACACAGCAGGGGGCAGACGGTGTGGCTAAATGCCGCCTCACTGTTCACCATCTCTCACTTCCATTAACACCTGCTGATTGCGACGGTGTGTTTATACCCAGTCCAACCCAAGGGACTTCACATCGGAGCAACTCACCACAGACTACAGGAGGAAGTAAACCCTCCTGAATGCTCAGTTTGCTGATTTGCTGATTTTTGCATAGAGGCATGAGACAGCGGCGGTGGTCGCTTGGTGGTTCCTTGTTTACGTTCATTTGAAGCAGGACTATTCTCTCTGTCGCTCTGTCAACTCGTACCAGTCACATTCTGGAATGGAATGCTTTTCCCTGAATGCAGAGGCACAGGGACGCGGTCTGCGAATGGATGAATGTAAGACCTTGACAAAAAAGGAGTCAGGCAGAGAATATGTGTGTGTAATCCGAGGGAATGGAAAATACAAAAGGAGAGGGGAGGAGAGGAGAGAATAGATAATGTGAACTGCAGAGATGGCACACAGGCGGGCGGTTCTGGTAGGGCGTAGGGGCAGGGCCGACAGCTGTTTGCTGGAATGCAGGCCTGGAGGAGTGTCAGGAGGAAGCCGTTTTACAGTCGGTCAGCGCAGCCCTGCAGCTGGTGCCCAGGTGAGTCTTACTGCAGTAATGACTGTGATTTTGGGGAAGGAATTCTCTGGTAATTGTGGCAGAGGCCATTCAGCCTCAGTCTCCCTGCACACACAAGGCCCTGCTTTTGTGTCAGAAATACTCACTCCACTCTCCATCGCCTGGGTTGCTCAAAGTAACCATAGAAACAAGTCGTTAACTTCCAGGATGAAATGGCCGTCTGTTTTTCTTTCAAAGTTAATAATTGAGTCTGGAAATTAAACTAGCCAGACTGGATTATAATTCAGACAATGACGCGAATGTGTTTCAAATTGAAAACAATAATCCACTGCAATATCACTGTTGCTCATTGTTGTTGCTTGTCCTCATCAGAAATAACACATGGCGGATCAATTACTGAAATCCATTGTCCCGTCACTGTATAACAAGGGATTGTTTATGAAGTTTCTATGAGGAACTCAGCCATTGACTTCT
>OMKK01033330.1:0-13512 GCA_900302305.1 Polymixia japonica | reverse complement strand
TATGGAGAATCATTGAGCCTATTTCTGAGGCACAGGAGCTTGTAAGTGCCAGCTGTGGTTCTGTTGTTCTACGACACACACACACACACACACACACACACACACACATAGACAAACAGACAGACAGACACAAATACACAGACACACACACCCACCCACACACACACACACACACCGATAGGGGTTCACGTGCCGAGGGATGCATCAAGGCTAGACATCTCCTAAAGAAGATAAAGGTTGACTTAAGGGTTGACTTGTTAGCTACTTGTTGCTTTGCCTCATGTTTAACATTTACATGTTTATACGGCAGCTGAACCATGTTTTCATGATCCACCGTACGCATTCACAGCAAAGATTAATAATGAGGCCCAGTTTAGCCTTGGGCTAACCAGGCTTTTTGGGATAAGACACTTCACATCTGTATAACATTCCCCAACAGCATGCTTCATAAATACGACCCACAATGCTTTGGAGAAGGTGGGAGTTGAGGAAGAGATTTAAGGAAAATCATAACTCATTTGGTAGGGATATAAGCCTAACCTTTAGGCTAACACTCCCCGGAGAGTTCAGCTGTTGAATACTTTGGCATATGTGACTGCCGGGATGGTGTAATGTAATTCAGAACCCTTTGAATGAATAAATCTACTCACTTAGACATTCCCTTGAGAGCATACGCAGTGAAGGGAGAAAAGAAGAGGGAGTAAAAGACAGGCCAAGGGACAGGAAAATAAGAGAGGGAGGACAGGAAGAGAGGCTATCTAGGAGCTTAGAGGTTGTGTACGCTTTCCGCAAGGAAGGAGCTCGTAGGCACATCTAAAACCTCACAGCTGGTGGTCCAGCCCAGATTTCATGTGTGGAGAACTTGAGGAAATAACACATGTTGGCAGTAAAAAATAAAAGAAGAAGTCCGTTCTGCTGAATTTGATTCTAGCTTCGTTCTGCGACCCTGTGCATAGGTTTGGCTCTATTCTGGAGTGTTGAAGGCACAACCCGAGGGCTGGGTAGACCATCCTGCTTGTTAGCTAAGCCTTTGTGAGCACCACATCTTATCCTCAGGCCGAAGGTGCTCAAGTCCCACTCCCGACAAGTTAATTGGAGCCAGATATTTTCAAAAGCAGTGCTATTTTCCACCAGGGTCCAATATTAAGGTGATTTATGACTCTCTATTTGAACATTAAGTGTTACATTTATAATGGTGGCCCGACAGATCAGATTCCTGATCAAGATCTGAGTGGACATTTTTATTAACAGCACACCAGACCACAGAATAAATATCCTGGACTTTAAGAATAAATGTGCTTTAATTGTTTTCATGCTCAATTTACGGAAACGTGGAATGGCGAGATGCAGTATTACGTTTAAACATTACTTTCGAGATGTATTTTTCGCCCACTCCTTTTAGGAAAAACATATTTCAGAGTGATTTTGCTTTGTGGAAGGTGCTCATAATTCAGCAAATAAAAATACAGTCTGAGAAGGAGCACATCGGTTTGAAGAGTCAAATAAACACGACCTAATGGCATTGTCCCCATTAATGTCAAAACTCTATAGGTACCATCATGGATCGGTGAGTTCTAATACCTGAGAGCGATGACAGCTGGCCCTTGTTAAACTGTACTAAGCAGGGCTAGGGATTTTGATTGTGAGCTGTGAAGATGTGATGATGGATTGGGGCTGTGGATCGTGCACAGGAACTTAGCTGAGTTTGGGAACACTTAGTGATGCCCCCACTGAGATTTGCGAAAACTCCAAGCCTTAGGCCACAGGATATCTGGGTCTCTCACACGTCTAACTCTTAAAGACTTTTAAGCTGTGGTGTACCTTATGTTCTTTTGAGCCTGTCTGCATCTCTTGTTCTTGCCCTAAATGAAATGAAACTCATTAAAAAAGTAATCATTAGATTTCTTCCACGTTACACCCAAGTGGGCCCCTTCTGTGACAACACTGAAATCATTCGTTTATGAAATCATACAATATTTATGACACAAGGAAGTTGCAATCTTTCTCTCTTTGATCAGCACTGATAGGAGAATATTTCACACATGCGAGCGCATGCTCAGACATGGGTCAATCAAGGGTTCAGCATCTGACTGATAGCGGAGATCTCTCCAACGTCCGTTTCCTGGTGGTTATTTTAGGTTGAGGACAGAGCCCCGCGCCGTGTCTCTCTATCTTGTATACCACTGAGGGGAGAGCCCCCTGGGCCCAGGGCCCTAGACGGTGAACAGATGTTTGTGAAAATGGTTTGTGGGATGAGAAAAACAATATATGGAATTCATAAACATGTATCCACATCCGGCAAACAGTTTATCCAAGCTGGTGATGAAAACCCCGGAGGACTAACAAACTGAGATTTAGCTCACCTGCAGGACCGTACAGCTCAACCTGTCAATAAAAGGCAGCATGAATTTTATAGCTTCACTTAATACAAGTGGCCAGTTTGCCCATGAGGGTTTATAGTGTTATAACATTTACCCAAAGGCACTTATTTTCTGCACTACATGTGTTGCATATTATCGCTGCACCTAAGATTTCATATTAATCTATTTCTTTTTCAACAAATTCAGATGTAACCAATAATTTTGACGCCCTAAATAGTGACTGCAGCTGATATTACGTAGTTTGAGTTGATCGAGCTGATTGTGCTTTAAGGGAACCAAAATAATTGTTTTGCATCCTCTAGTCTGGTTGAGAAGTAACCTGGTCTGATGCAATGTTGATGCTATTTTCCTCTAAGCATACACTGGTCCCCTTAGGCATCGAAAGCTGCAGTGAACCCTGCACAGTGACGTCTCTCTCTCGCTCTTTCTCTCTCTCTCTCGCATCTCCAGTAGGAGAAGCCATGCAGGTTCACAGCATGGGGGGAAGAGATGACACAAGACAGGGAGGGGCTGTGTTTCACATCTGATTAGCGTGCCCATGGAAACGGATGGTTGGAGGATCCCTTTGCCCTTGACATGCTATCTCTGGAGATTAGGGCAACCGTGGGTAGCCTTACCTACTTACCTGACATGCGCATGGCTTCAGCCCACTGCTGTTCACTGGAATAGCCAGGTCTGCGGCACCAGCGCCCATCCTGTCAGTGCTCTCAATGGTGTTCCCACAGCGTGTTGCCAGCCCTAGAGGCAAGTTGGGAAGAAATCTCCCCTAAGACTATTTGCGTGATGGGTTTTATATTGAATGTATATTAGGCTCCAACTTACAATAACCTCCTAGCCACAAATTCACCCCTTCCACTGGAGTGGGTTTGTGAATAAACCAACAGGCAGTCAAGTAGTAAAGGGAGTCAGTGGCTTCATTAGCTGGCTCAATGTTGCAGCTGGCCCTTTGAACTCACAACGCTCTGATCATAGCAGAGCAGGCCATCTCACACCTCATCATTACATACACTCCCTAATTCAGGAGCATGTATAGTTCAACACTTCACAGGCGGCTCAGTGACTCAAAGGGACATCTGCAGAAACCCAGAAAGACGTGGGCTGCACAATTAGTTTTAAATATGTTCTGATCCTTCAACTGGGGTGTGGTATGATTTCTAAGCAGGGCGGCAGAGGGGTTAAGTTCAAAAGCTGGCACAGCAAGAGCAACTTTTCATGCACTTTGGTTTCCTCTGTGGAGTTGACATAGACAAAGCCAGCCTTCAGTTCAGCCACAAGCCTGGCATTATCACAGTGCAACAATGCTGCATATCAAATAGCGCCCAATGGCAATGCTCACAACCAAAACAACCCTCCTGACAGGAACACACAGAGGCCAAGCGTGATGGCCCAAGGAAGGGGTTAAAAAAATAAAAATAACAAAAACAGTCAGCGGGCTAATCGTGAATTCAGAGCTTGTGCACTGAAATTTGTACACTGGGAACCTGGACCATTCTAACTGACAATGTCATTCTTTTTGCTCCTAACTGAGCGCCTTTCACGGTGGCTGCCATGGTAACGTGGTCTGAAAGTCGGCAAGCAATTGGTACCAGTTTCTGCCAAGGCCCAGAGTTACTGGTAGGCGAGCGATAAGCAGCATTCCCGACACCAGCTTCAAAAAGGAGCAGGGTTCTGAATGTTGAATGCTGAGCAACAAGGGATTGCCTCCTTCCTCAAGTACCTTTCCATATGTGAAGTAGGCTAGCAATGGATGTGAGCGAAGACGAACAGACAGCAAGCAAATCCCCAGTACCCTGCTGTAGGACTGCAGAGGCTTATTCAGAGGCTAAGAGAATGTGTTGGCTTGTAGTGGCATGATTAACACATCTCATTACTGCCTAAATAATCCTGATCCCCTTATGTGCTTATGTAGTAGGAAGCATCTCTGGCCATGGCATTTGGTTGTCTGGCTGTGTGAGTTAGCGTGTCTGTGGCAATAGCATGCTATAGAGGGATTCACAGGCTAAAGCTACTCCTCTCCTTTTAGTGAATGAAAGAGTGAGGCACATGATAGCTCCTCCGACGTCACGGTAACAACCATGGCTACATACACCAGGGTATTGACTCTTCCTCTCTTCCACAAACACAAATATTTTTTTTGTGTTGCCCATAAGGATTACACAGGTACATGCACATAATGAGCTAAAACAAGCCCTAAGCAAACTCTAAAACGTCCATAAATATACAAATAATGCTAAATATTGTCATTAAATTACTGCTATTGTACAGCAGAATACTGTAATGGGAATGATTTATTTATGTCTGCAACAGCACTCTGCAACAGGACTATCACGTTACGAAAAGTCGTTTTGGTAATAAAAGTGTTCAAGGCATTTTTAATGAGACATTTACTTGTGAAATGAGGACACGTTGTACTGTTAGCTGTAATTGGGTCTCTTGCGCAGTGCAATTTTACCAGAGAATGGATCTAAGTCTCAATATATGGAGCTCATTATCATATCCTATCACCTACGACAGCAGGTATTTAGCCATTGCCAGGTTCAATTACCAATCTTGCGATGCCCCGAGAATAAGTGGCCTCACATTGTAGGGACTGGCAAATGTCTCCTCTCCTCTCCCCTCCTCTCCCTTCCTCTCCTCTCCTCTCCCTTCCTCTCCTATCCTCTTCTCTCCCTTCCTCTCCTATCCTCTCCTCTCCCTTCCTCTCCTATCCTCTCCTCTCCCTTCCTCTCCTTTCCTCTCCCTTCCTCTCCTATCCTCTCCTCTCCCTTCCTCTCCTATCCTCTCCTCTCCCCCCTGTTCTCTGCTCTCCTCTCCTCCCCTCTCAGCTCTCCTCTTGTTCCAGGCCAGTGCTCCCATTTCTGTTATGAGACAGCTGCGTGTTTACAGGACACCTTACAGGATGCCTCTCTGCAAACCGCGGTGAGACAGGAGGGATGTCGAGACAGAGAAAGACCCCGAGAGAAATCAAATCTTTTGAAAATCCTCAGCCATCCGTGAAAGTGGATCAATGAGATAGCAGACAATTGATTCATAATCAGCGTAGCATAAAGTGATGAGCAAGACCAATAAACAAACATATCAAGGATTCAACAGGATGGCAAATCAATTCGCTGTGATGCATAGAAAATCACACACAGTAAGGATTCAATGATGGACAAACCTGTCTGTACATGTTACTGTATCAATTCGTAAACTGTGAGTAAAGCTGTTTTTACTCAGTAAATTGGAGCTAGATTGGTACAGTTTAATCTCTTATTTCCCCGGCGACAGGACATGCTTCCAGTGGCATCATAAACACAAAAACCTGCTTTCGAATTCCCAATAGGCAACTCATTTTCCATGCTCTCCGTGTTTCTATATCGACACGCTGCGTGCCGGTTGATGTACAGTGCGCTCAGGCCGGCCACGAGGGCGATTAATGAAGTTTGCATTACATCATTTGTCGACATCCATTTGTCGTCTTTGACAGACAAGTGTCGGGAAATGTTAAAAACTCTTCGGACATGGATGATGGGCTGCTGGAGAATCGACAGGGATAAGCTGTTAGTGTTGCTCTTTTGGGCCGGGGCTAGGACAAGACAGAGAGCCTGGCCCATGAAAAAGTCAACATAACAGATAGCACCTCAGCAGGGTGGTGAAGCCAGAACAGGGAATTAGGCAGCTGACCATCCATTCATCATTACTCTGGAGACCGGCCAGATCGTGACACTGTCAAGTACTCACTGCCTGACTCAACCTCCTCGCTTTTACTCTCCTCCAGTCTACGGAGGTGGCAGGCAGCAGTAGTGGCAATAACTAGACATTCCTGAAATTCCCTCTTTATTAAAGTTTAATTAGGGAATTACTAGCTGGGAGAAAAAAAAAAAAAACTGGGATAAGCCATCTTATCTCGAGATAAGATGGCTGATATTCTGAGACATATCTCATCCTGCAGTTTCACTGTTTTACTTGCTGAACATAAACATGGGAATCCCTCATGGGAAAAGATCAAATAGGATGTTACAGAGACTGGATCCAATTTCAGAGCAATAAGATAGCTGTGATATCTTTGTTTATGGAGATTAAATATGCATTAGCCTATGATAACCCTTCCACAGTAACAATCTCAAGGTCTTCCACATTCAATAGTTATAGATTTGACTCCGGATGACCGTAGATAAAAAGCTTGATATTGCTATATCATGTCTAGCATACCATGATGCCTTCTCCACTGGTGGTAAACGTTAATCTATACCTGCCAGTTTCACCACATGGACCTAGAATATTTTTAGGAGCTTTCATTACACCTCTCTCTCTTGTAGCCAGATGAATGGGTTGAGATTTGTCAGGAGAATAAGATGTTCTCCCCTCAAAACCCCCAGTGCTGAGCAGTAAGCTGACAGCTTGCTATGGCAGGAGACATCTAAATTGTCTCATTATGGACCTGGGTTATGACAGGCTGAGCCACCCAGAGAGGGAGCGAAGATGAGCTCTGTTCAGCACAGCCGGCCCAACTGCAATTACAGTAGCATCTTGGCTTGCAGTGTGTGTGTGTGTCTGTGTGCACGTGTGTGAAGTGTCTGTTAGAAAAAGCCTGTCACTAGAACATCAGCTGTGGTGGGGGTTAGCGTGGTTATATGTGTTGCTCTAAGGCTTGACGTTGTAAGGACTAGGGCCTCGTGCCCTGTGTCTGCCTGCCTTTGCTGAAGGTGTTTCATATCCAAGGAGGGCCCCCATGAAACAAAGCTTCTGTCAGTTTCAAAAGCTGCTCACACATGGACCATTTTCTTTTTTTTTTTCAAATACTGAAAATACACCCCCCCCCTCCGCCAACCCCAGGTTAGAAAGAAATGAGCTGAACGCCTTCAGAATGCGTAAACTTCCCGCATTCACTCTGTATCTGGTACAATAACAAAGGGATAATGTGCAGATTAGCGCGCTTACGGGCAAAGATGGGCTTTAGATGCAAAAATATGCAACTGAAACTCTCCCTGCTGCAAATGAATTAGCTCACTGTTCACCCACAAATATAGTATGCAATGTGCTCGCGGAAGAAGATTATGTGAAAATGAAACCTGAGATATCTGGCATCTAAGGGATATACACTGAAAACATTCGACATGCTGTCTAGCACAGTCATGCAATTCACTATTGTTTAAACCTTGGAGACTAGAAACCTAGCTATTTCCCCTCTATTTCTTTGAAAATGTTCAATATACCAAAGTTGAGGGTCATCGACTGTGCTAGGAATGCCTACAGAAAGGTTTGCTTACCCTGTAATGTTTTGAACATTTTGAATTCTGCTCAGGAAGAAAGCTGCCCTCCATTCAAATGAATCAATCTTGCCTGTCAGAGAAGGCTGTGTTTGGAACCCAGTAGACATTTGCTAGATCCCAGCTTGATAGTTTCTATCAAGCTAACTTCCTGCTGTTTATAGGTTTGCCTTGTTCATGCAACAGCCTCCATACTCTAGCACGGTTTTCATACAATGAATGCTGGGAAAAGGAACATAGGAAGCAAGGATATCAGACATTTTACATAAGGCCAGTCAATTAAGAGAACCACTGGAGCCTAGCAACATCATGGCTTTGGCAGCTGTTCATTTTGCAGTCATTGGTCCCTTTTCTCGCCTTTGTGGTAGTCTGGGTGAGTTATCTTAAGTAGGGTGCTTGCCCAGCAGACTCATAAACACAAGGAAGGTCATTCTCTCCGGAGGATTCTAGAAATGGTACCAGTGTCTCACAGTGGAGGAGTCTGGAATGTCATGACCCCATGTGAGTGATGTCAGTCACCTTTTTGACAGGAAATGCCTCATGGGTATTCTTATTTACTTTGAGGCAGTCCTTCTTCTTTGGTATGCAAAAGGACTCTGGCATATCACATAATGTTGATTCAGAAATATAAGGAAGGTACATTGTCAGTCGCATATTGATCTGTATTTTGTCAGCTGAAAATACTGCCTTGGTCAACACTTTGAATGATGAACGGCTAAGCAAGTTCATAAAACTGTAATCTTATTCGTCTTGTTAATTGAGTCAGATCATTGTTAATCAATTGCATTTATAGTTACAGTTACCTTACTGAGCTAAACTGATCTAACTATAGGTTACTAGAATTTTTCACCATGAGATATTTAATGTCTCTGACATGCCCATATGAAAAGCCTTGCTTTATTTGTACTGATATTTCATGGGAATAAAGAAATGGAAGAAGTGTGAAAGATCACCAATGATAAATATCTAATTACATGTAAATATATGTTCTAAAACCCCCACAAAAAATTTGATCTCCCAGAAGAGGTCTTTCAGTTTGTACTAGGTTGAAAGGTTATGGCGACACTGCTGTGGATCAAACCATTTGGAAAAGAGGGGCTTAACCGGATCAGGCCACACTTATTGAGAGATGACTAGGAACATCTGGGATAGCTCTTTAACACATTTGCACACACACACACACACACACACACCTTACACATTCACACGCAACACACACACACCTCACATCCTGTGAGAGACGATACAATTCAGCTCGTCTCCAATCTTTGGTCAAACATAGGATGCACCTCCGCCAGGTCTGGTGGTGTGTATCAACATCTGTAATCTTGAGAGAGAGTGACAGAGACATGAGACACAAGGGTTAGGGTTTCCTGCTCAGCCATGTCTAGATCTACTGTGCTTTGGTTCCCCACCACATTGCCTTAATGAACTATGATGCTGGGTGGGCCAAAAAGAGGCCCACACACACACACTTATCTATACGTGTCTCTTATTTCCTCGTCCATTACTCCTGCGATCCCTCTTTGGAAGTTACTACGCAATTCCCTGGAAACTGATGGCGTTGGCTCGCAATCAAAATGTGATACTCTGGGTGAGATTAGACTGTGAAACGGTATTTATGGGAGAGGCCATTTTGGGGCTCTAATCACTCTGTGTCTCCTCCAGGTCCCATGGCCTCCACGGAGCATGGCAGAGAGCTAGAAGAGGCAGCTAAAGTGAGAAAGCTGGTCCAGCAAAACCCAGGCAGGGGTGGTCAGACCCACAGACCAGCCGGCTGGAAGAGGAGACGCCCACGACCCCGTCTGTCCCACAAGGGACCCATGCCGTTCTAGAACAAGGTGAGCTTCTCACAGTCAGAGGTGAAAACAAGCTTGTTAAGTTTAAGCGTACCAATAAAACAATCAGTGTCGGTACACAGTACCAGAAAAAGAAGCTCACACTGTCAAAGTGTAAATAACGTGCAATCCTGTTTAAACCTGGTATTTGATTTTTATATTTTTACATTATTGATAATACTGGACTGGAATTGCGCTACTAGAGAATACATCCACGTCTAAGAAACAACATTCTTGTATCTTAAATCATGACCGCTGACTGATGAGGTAATAGAGTGGTTAAGTCCAAAAGTCCTCAAATTCTCTCTTGGCAGGATCACTGAGAATGGTTTAGGCAGTGAGTGAGAAACTCAAACTGCAACAGGAAGACCGGAAAATCTGTTAACGACCATCATAGCCACCCTTTCAACTTAACCCCAACACAGGGATGTTATTGTTGGCACAGGAAAAACAGTACGTCTTAACAGATTATTGGACTTTAGCCTACTGGATTGCATAGTTCCATAGTACTCCAGTAGCTGTATGTAATGCTATGTAATTTAATATATTTCCTCATAAGGGGAGATGGTTATACTTAGAAACCTTACCTTTGAGTCAACTCAGCTGAAATAAACCTTTTCTTTCAATCTGATAAAGTCAATTAAAACCCTTCACCAAAGATAATACTTAGCAGGGTTGAGTTTCTCAGCTGTATGACAGAAGTGTATATTTCCCATGATAGAATATTTAACTTGCTATCAAGACAAACAAGTCTTTGTGTGAAAATTCTTTCATCCCTAAATCAGAAAAAATATTTAACTTATCACCTTTTGGTGGCAGAAATTTCCTATAACGTGTCAAAACAAACTCAGTGTCACTTAATTAAAAAATAACAGGTTTTATTGAAAAAATGCCTAATGCAGCCCATGTAAAAATGACGATGTTACATTGTTTTTACTAATAATTACGAATAAAAATTACCAATGACTTAAAGCGGCTACAGACAAGATTGTGAGATTTTGGCGACCCCTAGGGTTTCCTAGTGGCATTATTTTATGTTGCTGTCGCAAAGATGCCAAAAGGTTCACAACTAAGTAGCTTACAGATAACACTTGCCATGAATTGTAAGCTATTGTGGGACAAGATTTACCAGGAAAATCAAAATTGCAATCCTCTTCCTGTACCTGGTGGCACACCAGATTGCATACTGAAAGGTTTCTAGGGAACCAATCGGCGCTGGTGTCATTCTTCCATAACCATTATACTATGCAGTCAAACTTTCTTTAATACGTTAAAGCAAAAATCCTGTCTGTAGTGGCATTAACTAAAAGGTATCCCTCTAAGCTTTGTTCATTACAAAATGAACCACACTGTCGTAACTACAGACGCTAATTACAGAAATTCTTTCCCCTGAAAGCAAACAAAATACCCAACAATTTATAGCTGGTCAAGTAACTATGCAGATATACAGTAAACTCAAATCTGAGCTGGTCTCTATGCGCTTGTTTTTTTCCCCGTATAATGCTTCTTTGAATAGAAAGCAACAGCAGCGCTATTACGTCCTTGAATTGAGAATCGCAGGACCCATTCACATGTCTCTCCCAGACCTTGTGAGAGACAGGGGAACTCGACAGGGCACAATGTCCCCGCAGGAGGTGCCAACCATACAACGCTGGTCTGCAGAGGGTCACCATAAATTAGCCACCTAGTGAGAGGGGGCTGTGTGCTTAGAGACAGACATGTCATTCCCTTAAGGCATGGTTAATCGGTTGTAGGGGAAAAGGGATGAAAGACGTAGAAGCTTTCTCTAAAGATTGGTTTTACAATCTATAGCGAATTATGGATTATTATTGTTGGATTCTTTTACCTTTGGATGGGCTGAGAATTATTTTGAACGCACTCCTACTTCCAATTGGATACAAAGGTGAATCCTAAGAACAAGGGCAAGGGCATTCTACGCTTTAAGGGCAATGGGACTTCCACGCTCCGCCAATGAAATGTGAGCTTTCTCTGTGTGCGTTGAGTGGTCAATGCTTGTTTACAGTGCCAGAATGTTGGCCACACAATGAAGGAAGCCGCAGGAAGTTGCGGAGCTCTATAAAAAAAAGGGCGACTCAGTGACTCACAATGCTGTCTCCACAAACACCACTTCAATCACAACAAGACAGGGATTTCCTTTTTTGTTTGCTTCCCTCTCCAGCTCCTCTCATGCCTTGCTTAGTTCATAGTTCACCTCATTCAAGGATTCCTTTTTCCCCCAATCCCACAGCCATGCCAATTTGCTCCAACCGACTAGCATGCCAATCAAGCTAACCATTTGCATTGCTTGAGAGGGTACGGCACTGTCCTCCATTTGGACAGTGACACAATGAAGGCAAAATACTGCACTTCTTCACAGTTCATTGTTCACCAAAACATTAAAATTACCTTCTCCTCAATCGTGCGAGATCTTGTTGGTTCCCAGCTTATCTCCAGAACGTGAGAACCATACCCTACCAGTTCATTCTTCTTGCCACAACTGATTGCAGTTTGATTGGAGGATTTAACTCTTCACAAGACCCCATAACTAGCTACAATCCAGCCGACAGGCCAGTCTGAGAATACAGTGGACTTGAAAGGATCCATCCTTGTTCATGTCTCCTGCATTCTTTCTTATTTTCCATTGATGATGGAAAAAATACTGTTGAGGTCGGAGTACCACGTTGTTTCACTCAAAAGTGAAGATCTCAGATCAAAGCTAGAGTTCAACAGAGCCACTGAGCTGTGGAATAGTGAGATTTCTATGAGACAGATCAACTGTATGTCATTATTGGCCTAGACTTAATTGCTGTCCTGTATAAATAGAGATTAGAAACGCTGATATACTTGACAGTGTGTATCCTCCACTCTCTATTCTCCTCCTTGCGTCCAGCACCGTCACCCCATTTCAGTGTCAAAGTCAGCTCATCTATTATTACCTGTCACCTAAGGCAAACAGGGGAATGAGTTCGTCATTACACATTCCAGATGTGAGGGAATCCTGAAAGAAAGATGGTAACCCCGGTCATCCTCGTGAGCATCTGAGTGGTCTTAGAGCCAAACGTGCTATTACAACTCTTGGATCTGAACCATACCATAGACACTCTAAAAGGCAGCAGGATATTACAAATTTAAAGCTACGGGCAATTTCCGAAAATCCCTTGAGACCCTCAGTGTGAGAAAAGCTTAGAAGAGTTTTCCATCAAAACAATGTAGAGAAGCACTGCAATATCTCCCATACACTTACTCTTTTGTTGCAGTCATAAACCTTTTCTCAAAGGGGCTGCCGTGTTGACATCATACCGAGGAGATAAACAACATACAGACAAATAACAATAACAAACCCAGCGGAGATGAGATATACATCTGCTCTGTAGAATTACATAACCACAGAAATATGCCACCTTGAAACAAGAGCGGGTTCTTATCAATGAATGAACCTTGTTGTCATGTAACAAAGCTTACTGCGTACACTAGCCATCTGAAATCTTTGGAAATGATCACAGGACAGGAGAGGATAAAAGACGAGGGAAGATAAAAAACATGTCCCTGTTGACCAGAACTAAACCAGTGCCTGAGGATAGTATAATGTTGGACTTATGTTCCAGACCGAAATACACAATTGTTTTTCTTACTCCCTGCTGCAAAAACCATAAAATCTGCTGGCGACCTGTTTGAGATTACTTTGTCTTTGTTGTTTTCCAGTCTAACATTGCACAGTTTAAGTGCAAGATAACGTAAACTCCCTTAAAAGCACCCGTCTAAATTCCCCCGAGGCCAACCTTATTGGAGAGGAAATTGAAATGTCTGCATGACTTCTAAAAATGTTTTGGTAGAGAAAAACAAAGGCTGATGCCGCTTTTTTTTTTTGTTTTGTTTTTTTGCAGGCACTGCTTCGAGCGCCCTCCCCAGGTTCTGATTTCTATGCTCTTCCTTTGCCTTGGGGGGCCTTGCAACGAAGGGCCTACGCTTGCCCAGCCTGAAGAGTGATGTCCATAGCACCTGCTGGTTCTTCAAGCAACTCTGTCCACAAAAAATCAGGAC
>OMKK01033328.1:0-12407 GCA_900302305.1 Polymixia japonica | reverse complement strand
CCTCAGCCAGAATACCTTCACTTCTGTGTACACATCACCACAGGCAGGCCTGCCAGCTGTTTACACACGCACACACACTCGCTCACACACAGACAGACAGACAGACACACACACACATACACACACACACACACACACACACACACACACACACACACAGAGACAGAGTGACAGGCGACAGACACACAAAATAGTCATCAATATAACATAATGGAATTATCTTTTAATACCATATCTTGTGTTTAACTATGGATTTTTGTCTGTGGCAGTGTGTATGTGTCATTACTAACTAACCTACTAAACTAACTGTTGGTAAGGTTAGTAGGTCAAGCTTTATCAGCACAATCATCTGCCAGTCTAGTGGTTAAATTAAACTAACTGACTAACTTTCAACTTATCTTAACTGTATGTGTTCACTCACATTGAGATGGCCGTCGTTGGTAATATCAGCAGGCAGTCCTTTGGAGGTGTAGCGTCCGTCTGCCATCCTAGTGGTTAAATGCCAGATCGCTCGGTCTAAGACCCAGGCTGGACGCAGGTGGGGGGAGTTCACCAGGTTATATCCACACTCTGGATGTTCCTGTATCCACAGACTGTTGGCCGCTTGAGAGAGAGAGACAGACATAGATAGAGAGAAAGAGAGAATCAAATTCCATCTGGTTTAGCTGATTTTAATTAAAGTATTTAATTAACTTGTGTGTGTGTGTCGTGTTTGTGAATTCACGTACTGAGCCCTCGAGAACTGTTAACACCCTTGGTAAAGATAAGCTGGAAATGTTTTTTTCAAAAAAGTTCATTTCAGACATGATACCATTTTGCTAAAATAAAAATGCTTTGTTCGTTTTGAGTCAGAGTACACAGACGATAAGCTAGGACCAATAGAGGAGAGGGAAAGAGACACAGGCTTATTCAAAATGAATTCTGAATAACCATAAAATGAGTGAAGACACATATGACAATACTGTGAGCTTCCTGTCTTGAAAAAGGACTCAAACGATTGTCCCAATGGATTTGTATTGGAGCCTGATATGGAGAGAGTTTCTGAATACTGCACCGATCAGTGAAATGATGCCCTGAATCAGCCACAATCATACCAGACTATTGATAAATAGAGTCTAACTTCAAAAATAGCGAACCTATCCTTTAAGAAGGTGAGCCACAGCATATTCACTTGACTAAAATATGACAAGACTAAAAGGTCAGACAGAATGTATAGACATACAACCTTTTCTGTTGAAGTTACGTACCTGTTCCATTCTAAAGTATCATTCTAAATTATATTTAACACACTATTTTCGGAAACCATTTCGAGTAACCAGATGACCTCTCCATGTTTGTGCAAAGCCTAAAACTTTGTGTAACGGACTGATAAAATACTACAAATACTCAGGAGCAGAACGTCAGAGCTTCCAGCAAGGAGACCAAGCTGTGGTTACAGATACTGATCATTGAATACATAGACTACCTAATGTTGAATTCAACGAATGTGTAAAATGTAACATAAATGAATGAATGTGCAAAATGTAACATAAATGAATGAATGTGCAAAATGTAACATAAATGAATGAATGTGTAAAATGTGAAGTATGTAAACATAATTACAAAGAAAACACCTCCGCTGTTTTTATAACAATTCTAAAAACGGTACCTTACGAATTTTTAATACTTTTTAAACCATAGAAAAGTGTCAGTTTAACAGACTTTTGAAGGACCCATGGAGCGAGTCAGTCAGATCTTCAGTAAGTCAACTAGTCAGTGTGACAGTCAGGCTGCTATTAACCTTTGGGTCGGGTTCATTTGACCATTTGACCTTTTCTAGGAACGGGAGGGATTGGTGGGGTGGTACTCATACGTTTCACTTTCTCTCATCATATGGTCTGACTCTAAACGGTACTGAGACTAAGGTTTGTACATTTCTAAAAAGTAGACCTTTTGTATAATAATAATAATAATTTCATTGGACTTTAATGAAAATTAATTTTGTCTAGGCTCTTGTTTCTGTATCTTGTATTTCTCTATTACTGTTAATACATAAACACTCCAGAGAGGAGGTTTGTGCTTATGTTTCTATCTTATATTTCTACAGGAAAGTCAGTATTTATTCTGTTGCACCTTTCACTGCTAAATGTGTACAATGTAAAATGTCAAGTATTCTCACTATGCATGTGTTGCCTTCCTTCCTTCCTTCCTTCCTCTCCTTGGTGTTCCTCCTAAGGGCCTGCAGCACCCGTCCATGGCCTGCTGCCAGGATGTCTATTCATCCAACACAACACTGAGAGCAAGGCTGAGGCCTTAACAGGCTGCTCACATAGCTGATACCTCACAAGGTGTGTGCGTGTGTGTGTGTGTGTGTGTGTGTGTGTTGTGCTATGCTAGTTCTCTGTCAACAGGCCTGTCCCCTAGAGATGTCTACTAACTACATGCATGGAGGCATCATGCTGTTTCAGTCAACGGGAGACAGTAACTGTAGTTTTGCGTTGTTATGGCAACCACCTATTTAGTTTGAAGAGTGATCTAAAACTTAGACCGCTCTAAGATTCTCTCTGACAAATAATACCAGACATGAGGTTGGTGTTAGAAAACAGCTTTGGTTGTTCGTGTGCTGCTGTGTCAGTTGGTATCATACGGTTTGAAATATCTGTGATTTTCTCTTTCAAATACACTATTTCAAACAGTTTCTCCACATGGAATAAGGCCAGTGAACTCTCTGGATGGAAAGGTCACGTACTGACCCTGCTTCACCATGTCTCTGTTTACTGATAAGCCTGTTCTGCACTTTGATCTTACCTGCGTCAAGAGCCACCTAGTCTGGGGTCTGTTCACTTTACATTTAGTTCCTTCAAAATGTAAACAGAAACCTCAATATATTACTAATGAGCTAATGGACAGATGTTGCAATGGGCCTTTGACTGGACCACACACACACACACGCATACGCTCGCACACACACACACACACACACACATACTTACCAGTATGGTTATACACCACGTCGGTAATACACAACATGTTCCATTCTTTCTTTAACTTGTCCAACAGCACCCCAACGTCTCCCCAGTTGTAGTTCCGCCCCTCTGGGCTGAACTCTGGGTTAAAGGTCAGCTGGTCAGCCAATGAGTAGCAAGATCTGGACTCTCCCAGGGTCTGCAGTGGGGTGAAGTGGATCATGGTGTAACCTGGGAGAAGACAATATCAACACATGAACACCCGCATAGGGCCGAGGTATAATCTAGATTAACCTAGAGGTAAAGATGCAGGCTCGTAACTGGAAGCAGGCCTTGTGGTCTTGAGATCGTTAGTTCGAATCCCCAGACTGGCTGGGAAAATCTGGGTAGGGACTAGCGCTGGGCAATATATCGATATTATATCAATATTGTGATATGAGACTAGATATCGTCTTAGATTTTGGATCGTAATATCGTGATATGGCATAAGTGTTGTATTTTCCTGGTTTTAAAGGCTGCATTACAGTAAAGTGAAGTAATTTTATGAACTTACCAGACTGTTCTAGCTAGTGTGAAGCAGGGGACCATGAAAAAAATCCTTTTGGGTTTATAAAGCAACATGTAGTTCACACACAAGGTTCTCCAGACCTTGTCTTGCTAAGTGACACACACACACACACACACACACACACACACCCACCCTTACCTGACTCCATGGCGACTCTCAGTCTGTCAGGCCAGTCGTCCAGGTGTCCCAGACATTTGGACAGGTAGGTCTGGATGGTGATACAGTCCAGTGGGAGGATATGATCATCAGCTCCAACACGCAGGACAGGGTCGACTACGATGTAACCACCTCCTGACCGCTTTGTGTCTCTACGAAGGAAAGACAATATAGTTCATATATGACCTTTATTATATCAGCTGCTATCTACAGATAGCTATGTCGTTCAGTATAGGTTGCTATCTCTCATGACATATTTAATTTCCAAAGAATTCAACTGAATGCTTAAAAGAGAGATTTAAAGTCAACTTATTTGGTCTCTACCACAACACAGGTAGGCCAAGATATGTCCAGTTAGTATTGTACTAATATTAAGGCTGGATGATAAGGCCACAAATGTTATCACAATATGTTTTTTTATATTGATCAATGTCGATAAGTATCACAATATGAATTTCCTGAATTTCCCCAAGGGGATGAATAAAGTATCTATCTATCTATCTATCTATCTATCTATCTATCTATCTATCTATCTATCTATCTATCTATCTATATATATTTATTATTATTATTATTATTAATAATAATAATAATAATAATAATCATAATAATAATGCTCAATTTACAGTTTTAAGAGTATTCTCCTCAGGACAGAACCCTAAAGAAACCAGAAGGTTAATTATAGTTTATAATATATAATTATTTATATAAGAACAAATAGGTGACAAACATTCTGGGCAGACGTCAAACAGTTGATGACATGAAACTTTAATTATTGAAGGATAAAACTGTTGTTATTTAATGTTTTCCTTATTTTACTGTCCATTAAGCTGCTCATTGTCTTAGATACAGAGTCCCACTGGGTCCCATTCTATCCAGGAAACCATTAACAACGGATTCCACAGTCAAACCAGTATATTTGTGTGAAAAACCTGTATATTGTTTTTATTGACGTAACGTTATAATCGGCAGAATGTTGTTTTTCCCCTTTACTCCAGGTGGCAGTAGAGAGTCAAAACCAAATGAAAAGTGCAAACTCAACATAATCATTTAGCATTATTTTCCAAGTCGTTTTCCTAATGATTCAATACACAGTTGTGATGGATTGTGACGATCGTGGACTTTGCGTAAGATGTTTCTGGTGCTTTTCGGAACACAACGGGATCCAATGGCTTCTGAAATCTAAATCTAAAAAATCTAAACCTAAAATATGCTGTTTGACGGCATCTGTTTTGACTCCATTCCTTGACGTAGTGTATTTACGTTTGTTTCTCTGCTGTACGATTGGTTGTTCATGTAGTGTTTTTGTAGGTAGAGGAAAACTGACTCTCGAAAATAATAACTATCGAAAATAAATCTCATAAATGTATCATCGTTAACGTGGAAGATTTTATCGTGAAAATTATAGAATGTCATATTGTACATATATTAACATATATTACCCGTGTCCAAAGTAGAACTGGAAGGACCCGGCTATTTTAAGGTCCAGACAGCAGAACTTGTCGGAGTCATCCTTCTTTCCGGTTGGGTTGTTCCATTCCAGAACCCTGAAGGCGTTACGCTCAAAACGCTGCCCCTCAGCCGGGTAGTTGGTATGCACTGTAACCTTCTGGCCCTGGAGACTAGGGCCCAGGCGGAACTGAAGCTCAAAACCTGGGGAGAACAATTTCTGAACGATGATTTCAACAATATTTATGTCCACGTTATCAAAAATGTTAAATATGTTGGATTATTTAATATGTTAAAGGTGCTATCTGTAATCTGTAAAAACTTTCTGCTCTGTGTTTTGTGCCAATAGCACCTTTAACATTTCTATCTTGTTTAGTGAGACTGTTCCTCCAAGTCTTTCTTCTTAACTGACCTTTCTGTACTTTAGTGCAAATTAAAAAGGTGAACAACATCAATTGGAATGAAATACACACAAATACATTTAAATATTGGTTTTAATACCTTTGACAAACTAGTCATTCCCTAGAGAGACCTAAGCCCCCTAGAGAGACCTAAGCCCCCTAGGGCCCGAGCCTAAAAGGGACCCTTTGAAATGTAGGATCTCTCACTCCCCGAAAGTGCTCACTTCATAGTTTCAAGTTACACACACACACACACACACAGAAAAGGACAGAGAGAGACAGAGGCCCTTCTATTAACAAACAGACAAACAGAGCATAAAGAGTTCGCTAGGAACAGTGAGGTCCCAGGGACATTCAGTCAGTCAGTCAGTCAGTCAGTCAGTCAAACAATCAGTCAGTCAGTCAGTCAGTCAGTCAGTCAGTCATCCAGTCAGTCAGTCACTCAGTCATCCAGTCAGTCAGTCAGTCAGTCAGTCAGTCAGTCAGCCAGTCAGTCAGTCAGTCAGTCAGCCCATCGGCAAGAAAAATGCCAGTCTTACTAGTCCTCCAAAACCTCGACCATGACCAGACTGTCTATATATAGGTCAGTTTAATAGCCGGCCCACAACGTCCCTATCGGGTTCAGAGTGCTGTAAATGTCAAATGGTACACACTGCTCTCCTCCTCCACTCCTCTCCTCCCCTAGACACCTATCTGCTCCTCCCTTAGCCAAGACCCTTCCCCTTCCCTCCCTGCAACAGATCAGACACTCGCTGAGCTGCTGGAACTACGCTGGGATAGTTGACAGGACACCTATAACGCACACAGGCACATTGTACTATAAACCTTTATTCCTTTTAATTTGATTTTACTTTGATACTCGTCACTCATACTTTAGAGAGTTCAGTTTATGGTCATTTGGAACGGGGATTACAAATCAATAGAGGAAAGTGGAATTAACTTTTCCTTTAGTTAAATGTGAAAGTCAGTGAGTGTGAATAATGTACATGTGTGGCATTGTGGTTTTAACTTGAGATGCATTAAAGCAAATCTCAAACAACTGATATGGAAAGTAAGTATTAAATCAGAATCCACATCTGGATGTCCTCAACCAAATTCTCTCCAAATGTACACGTCACCAAACCAACCACACTAAATGCTGTTTTATACTTCTGCAGAGTTCACAAACTGTTGCAGGGTTGCAGACCAGGTTGACCAGGTTGCAGAGGACATGTCGTGAACTTCCTCAAGAAATTCAAAGCGTGTAATTCAGGACCGGCAGGTCGCACATTCTGTAGAGACGATGATTGGTTGACTGGTGAAGTGAGGCGGGATTTCCACCAAATGTCACTCGTATAGTTCACTTCCTGTTGCAAATTTTAAACAACAAGTACCTTTCCATCACATAAGCAGCCATTCTCTCTCAGACATTGACACTGGTCAATCAAGGACAGACACAACAACATTGGAAAACTTCCTGTGTGCTTTTATCAAGATAGAATCTATGAAATGTAGTTGTGTGTGTTGTGCAATCTGTGCTCATTCTGCAAACTCTGTGGATTCCACAAACTATAAAACAGCCTTAAAGGGGTTAATGCTCTTGGATTGGATTGAACCACACCAAACAATACAGTAGTAAAAAATAAATACTGTATATGTCAGTTAAAGTAGTAATTATCTTAGAGGTTAGTTAGTGTGTCTGATCACAGAGGGCCTTCACCCATGAGATGTAAAAACACACCAACCAAGGAAGCTGTCACGCTGTGTAAACACTCTGTATCTACCAAACCCTCCCGTCTGCCGGAAACTGTGGGCTGGATGACTTTTATTGATTATTGTATTCATTGTAGTAGTTCAATAAACATTTTATTGATAGAGAATTTGTTTCCTCTTCCAGTTTGTGTCAGATGAAATATACAGTCCCTACTGTCGAGTCTAGAATTCACGCAACTTCAGATTAAGACTGATTTAAGTATTGGCCATCGTTCCCTTGTTTCAAGGGTGGTTCCCCCAAGATAATCTAACGTTACAATTACGAACACAGTAAATATACTGATCATTTGAGATCATATAATATAAACCTATATTAAGCGTTTATAAACTTATAACTTTACACTTTATGAGAGTAATCAGCTCATATTGCTACATTAGAGTGGTAGGTAACATTGTCCAGACTGACTAGCTAGGTTCCCCCACAGTTTAGTAATTAAATTGCTATCTATATTTAACATAAAGTGTTAGTGAGGATTCTATCTTGAGCCTTTTACCGTCACTTTAACATATAAAGTTATAAAAGATTTATTGTAAATCTTTTACCATTGTCTAATTTGAACATAATCTAGTTTTTGTAGACAAACGATAGTGTAATGGAACATCGATATACAGCAGAATGGATGTTAAATGAAAGAAGTATTACCTTGGTCTAGTCTGAACAGAGTCCTGTCTAAATTCTCCTTGTCGTTCAGCAGAAGGACTCGAATCTGCTTCAGGTGTTGCGGCAACATCTTGAAAGGTGTCTGCAAACCTCACACACCCTCAAACTCTCTCACACACCAAGACACGATGCCCTCCTGTAGATACAGAGAGAAGGGGTTAGTTGGTTTTAGCCTTCATCTCAGGAGGAACATGTCTTTGCGGGATACCGTGTAAAATAAAACAAAATGTACCACATTGTTAGGGTTACTTTTCAGACTACAAACCAGTTAACCTTGAGTAATTTATTCAGCCTACCAACACTTAGCTATCTCTACTGAACAAAAAGAGGACTACATATACTGTAAGCTCCTGACCCAGACTCTGACAGCCTGGGAGGTTACTGTGTATTCTGTCATCCCATGTTAATGTTACAGAGAGGCCACCAGTCAGAGCAGATAACAGCTCAGTCCATGTAGTCTGTCGCTGCAACCATCAGCACCACAGTCCGGACAAACTGGAGGATGTTGGGAGGGATGGCTTCACTCAGTGTAACACAAAGTGTTTTATGCCCATGAGCTTTTCAACTATAGACTTAGAAACAATTTACTTGTTGACCCTTGTTGAATCAGGGATTATCATCCTATTTTTGGTGAGGTTTATCTTTTGGCTTAATGTCAGTACTGACTACACACAAACACTACTTTGTCATATCATAAATTATGATTGACAGGATTATATATATAGGATATGATACAAAATATGATGTGGAATTAAATATGTGATACTGAAGGTGACCAGGTGAATCCAGATGAAAGCTATGATCTATAATTTATTTTACCTTTAAAATCCATTTCAGTCATGAAGGTGAGATATGGAGAAGACAGGTTAGAAGAGGATTTCAGGGGGTTGTAACTATAAGGAAGCAGTCCTAATATCTTCTGCTCACTGTGTTTGAGGCACAAACTGAGAATATCCGCCGCTGAAAGATGATTTTGGAAGCGTCTATTTCTCAGTCTGAGAGCCAGCTGTTCTTTTCCAAACAAATCACAACCACTAAACCACTGGGTTACAGTAAAGGTTGATGACATCCTCTTTGTCAACAGACATTTTCAAAACATATCTCACTGGAAACACAAGTATTGATGAAGATCATGCAGCTTCACTAAAAGACCTGAGCAACAATTAGTAGTCTTAAGCATTTGACACGCATACACAACCTAGTATGTTTCAAGTGTGTTTTAGCACTGGAGCCTATACTTCAACACCTTTTATCATTGCAAACATACAGAAACAATTAGAGCCACTACCGTTGAGTTGCAGGCCGGATGCAGAAGTCGTTATAACCACATCTAGACTGTTTCAGCATCCAGTGTTGGGAAGTAAAATCATTTCCCAACCCTTGGAGTACATCATCACATTACACAAATAATGTGACTTAAATGGGAAATCACATTATAATTACCATTTCAAGAATTTCTGTTAAAAATTCCAGCTGAATCACTAATTGGGCTTTTCTTATCAACTCTGGAAGTTAGAAGTCCACAATAAAATAAAGGGCATCACGACGAGAGAAGAGAGGGAGAGAGAAGAGAAGAGAGAGAGAGAGAAGAAAATTGCAAAGTATATGCAACTGTCAGATTATCATTGTAATTATAGAGGCACCTACAGTCTAAGCAGTGCTAATTAAAACCTACTAAACTACTAAATTAACCACTAGTTGCACACTTAATAGTACAATATCCAGGCTTACATACAGGTCCAAATAAGGCCGTCTCTTCTCCGAGCTTTAGATCAGTGAGGAACCAAATGATCCCCTATAAAGCAGGTTGACGCCTCCTGAGACATTCACACTAACTATACCGAACCTCCCACAGAGTTTGCGCAGTGCAAATGCTGCTTTCAAGTCATGTCGGTTATGTCATGTTACCCAGATGGGCGCACATGAACGAGCCAACAATGTAGCATTTACCAGTCAGTCGGAGAGTCAAAACTTTCTGCAAGTATCGACATGGCGAGTTGGTCTATTTAAAATGCATGTCTGTAGTCACAACATGGAGGTACTGATTGGGGTACTGGCTCAAAAACTTTGAGGAACATAAATTACATATCTAATGGGTATCCTCTCCTATTCATTATGTCACTGAAAGGCAAAATAGCTCGGTGCTTCTGCAAATTAGCAACAGAACAAAAACAACAAAAATGCTTCCTTGCAGCGTCCATTTTGGTGATATTTCTGACCAAAACCACTTGAACGCACAACAGGTAGTCCTTATGAAGTAGAACGTACGACGCGCCGAGGAGGACTTGAAGGCAACGTGTGTCTGATGATAACTATAACTGGGGGACAAGGTCAGGTATTCACCCGTTAATGTCACACAATCTATTTATAAAACTCTACCACACTTCACGTAGTTTGGTGCACAAAGTGCTACAGAGATAGACACAGATGACAGCCAACAATATTAAACCACAGCGATGCAGGAATGTCCGCGCCTATACATATGATAATAAGACAAAATAATACACTTGCCAGTGTTAAAATATCATATTAATTGTCTTATATAAACTTGTATCCGCGGCAGCACCGAGAGACTCAGCCTAACCTTTAACGTTAGACAGGGTTTGATGCAGCGATGCAAGCTCATAGAAGCGTCGCTTATAAACAATTATCTGCCATGTCAATGCTACTGAAGTGAACCTTTATAATCACCTGTTAATTGTGTCTTCAGTCAGTGAAAACAGCAGGAGAACACTTTGCTCTGCAACAAACCAGCTGTATTTTTCCTGCTGGTCGGATGATGGAAGAGACTGAGGGGGCGTGGCCCTCTGGCCGCCCTTCAGAATCACTACCGTAATGATCCCAGTAGAAGGGAAAACCTAGATTGTGGGCCTACATTTCGTGTGTGTGTGTGTGTGTGTGTGTGTGTGTGTGTGTGTGTGTGTCCCTGTTCCTGCATCTCAGTGTTTGTGTTCCACTGACGAAAACAATGACAACATGTTTTCGGCAAAATTACAAAATATCACCCAGAATTACTTTAAATCTTAAACCTTAATTAATTTCACCTCTGAATGAATGAATTAAGTTTAATTTAACCTCTGAATACAAACAATGTGTTGAATGAAGTGTGTAATAGATATTTGCTTTCCTTTTGGCCTAACATAATTTCCGAGAATTAAACAGGCAACGTTTTTTTGCCATCTTAAAAAAGACAAAACCAACCTTGTGTCTAATTTTAGTGAAGATAGCTCCCAGGCATTCATGACTTTTAAAGGCAATATATCTGTTGTTCTGGGATGCGCAGTGAAACTCTTACTGGCCATGAAAATGAAAGATGGGATTTTTCCAGACAAGCTGGACACATTCTAAGACCAGCAGCCTGATTACTTCAATCATATTCCTGGAAACGTTTCACCTCAGTAACAGACATTTTATATTTGATTTATTGATTTATCTTTGGTTAACCAGGTCATATTGTTTTTTCAAAATGGCGGATATCTCATTTAGGCATAACACTCTTCATTTAGATTCAAGTTCATTTAGATCTCACTTCACTATCAACTGCTACACACACACACACACACACACACACGCGCACGCACACATTGATGTAAAAGGGTTTATATGGTGTGTAGGAAGCATGAAAAATAGGTTTCTATAATAAGAACCACTTAGTTATCTTCCACAGTGCCCTGGAGCAAATCACTTACAGACTATAAACAGTCTTTCTTACACTGCAGCTAAGACATGTACATTACACATGACAGACAGACACACACACAGACAGACAGACAGACACACACACAGACAGACAGACAGACACACACACACACACACACACACACACAAACAGGCAGATAGTGATAGACAGGCTGACAGACAGACACACACACAGACAGACAGGCAGATAGTGATAGACAGGCTGACAGACAGACAGATTAACACACAAAAACATACACAGAGAAAGACACACACTCACACACACACACACACACACTCAACCATACAAACAGACATACACACACAGACAGAGTACTGGATTGGAACAGTATATACAGTCAATCGGTGTAGTAGAGATTAGACACACACACGCAGAATACTTGATCAGTACTATTTACACAGTCAGACCGACACACACACGCAAACAGCCACAGTCAATACCTGTTAGCAGGGAGCGACTTGCAGATCAATTAAATCCCACTTAGTTGATCAGTCTTATCAGCGCTGCTAGACTCCAGTGAGACAACTGGCTCCTGTCTGCAGATTTCAAGTCAGCCAGTCATTTCAGCACAGAGGCAGAGATTCAAGTACGCAGTCAAAACAGAGGAAGAGAGAGAGAGAGAGGGAGGCAGAGAGAGAGAGAGAGAGAGAGAGAGAGAGAGAGAGAGAGAGAGAGAGAGAGAACAAGAGAGGAACCATTGAAAATGATCAAATGCACCCAGGTTGCATGGAGAGAGGGGAGAATGAAGGGCAGAAAACCTTGTTTAATGGCTGCC
>OMKK01033327.1:0-14666 GCA_900302305.1 Polymixia japonica | reverse complement strand
CAGCCACAGCAACACAACAGCTAGAGCTATTGGGGAGGGTAGAATCTGGGCCGACCTGTACATTTAGGGAACTGTTAAAAGATTTCTGCAATCATAGCAAAGGTTTGTTTCTAAAATGTTATGCTTTTAAACATTCTATTATAATGCTATTATAATATAATATTATAAATTCTATTATATAAAATACTATTACTTCCACCTTACTCTCGTGTATAATTATACATTTCAGTTATTCATTATTATTGCTAAATTTTGTTTAGCTAATTATAATCAGGCATAGAGCCAAAAGAGAGTTGTGAAGGTACAAATAATTATAGACAAATAATCTTTTAGGTGCCAAGCAGCACTGCAGAGACCTATACAGAGGCATCATAAGCCTATTAACTTTAATTAGATCAAATGTAATGCTCACCTTTCTCCTGTGACAACAAATTAATGATAAGCCAAAGAGAATTAAAACAGTGGTAAGTAAAAAAAAATAAAAAAAATAAAAAGCCCTTTCCTCCCCCAAGCTTCTCTACTGGGTCCCAGCCTCACCTTAAAGCTCATGAGAATTTAGATCAAACCCCTCCTGCGCGGAGCCGAGCGAGATCGGCCATAAATTGCTAATAGACTAAATGAAACGAGGTAGGAGGCTCCTGCTCTGCAGCAATTACCCCTCAGATCTAGTCATTCATATCCCCGCGTGTCTCGTTTCATCAGGGCAGCGTCGGCACTTTGTCAGGGCCTCCTCAGTCGGGCGGCCGGCCGGCAGCTCCGGGGTTTGGCTGTCCCGGGCAGAGTGCGCTGACCGAGTCACAGATCTGCCGGGGGGGAGCATCTGAAACAACAAAGTGCCGTTTGACTCGGCTGGCCGTCCACAGGAGCGGGTTCCCTTCCTGCCTTTCATGTTGCAAGGGTTCGTGTAATCAATTATTAATCAAAGAGGCATTTTGAAACTCAAACTCCAAAGACACTTCTACCACTCTTAAGCGTCTCTCTTTCCCTTTTTTGTATTTGCCCGGGCTGCCTTTTCATGGTTTTGTTTATGATGCTGTTGTGCGTTTCCGATGAGCCGCTATGAGGGTACATGTTAACGCAGCGCAAGGTTTTTGTTGTTATGGTGATCTACACAGGACAAAAGACACACATTAGGACTATGAATTGCCGACACTTAAATTAATCGATTACAATCCCCCACATCTCATCAGAATATCAGACTTTAGGGGGAAAACCCAGCCTTTGGGACAGCATTGCCCAGTAAACACTAAATGAGAGTCCTACTTGCTAAATATCCCATATCTGCTGCATAGTTTACATCAAAATGACTAAACGCAAAAGATTTATTTTTAGAGATAAAAATGAAACTGGAATGAATACACTATTACAGTACTGTGTGTCACAGACCCAGGTATAATTACCGTTTTTCATGTAATATTCAGATGGTTTATTGGCCTGAGAGTTGTCTAAAATGGGGTGAAACTGTAGTGCATTGTTTTAATAGCCTTAAAAAAAACAACAGGAAAACTTAACCACTGCAAATGAGGACCATTCATGTAGTCATTGTAGAAGTCTTATTTTTAACTGCACCACTGCTGCTCTGTTGTTTTACCCTAGAGAGAAAATGTTTGGAAGAATTTAAATCTTTCTCTTTTCAGGAGGAGCAAGCTACATAATAGCATGGAATTCATTAGGTATAATTTAGCAATTTAAAAGAATTGTTACAATATGCCTATTCGATTACCATGTACAACTTTTCAGAAGTAATAATAATGTATTATTATTAATTACCACAGCTGTACCAAAGCAGGATAGATTCATAAAGGACCAGCATAAAAAAACAAAACAACATATTTGACTGAAGACAAAATCAGATGCTAGGCTATCAAAAAATACCCCCCCCGCCCCTTGTGAAGCTTTTTGGCTTCACTTTGCATCCTTACACTGACCCTGAAACTAAGATAAAATATGATGAAATAGTGTGATGAAAAAGATTAGACCTTATGTCTCTTGCCTCGCCCACTGGTCTGTGATTAGCCACAGCAACTCATTTTTGACGAGATCACGATTAAAGTTTCACACCAAACATCTTGAATAAAACCCAGAAAATCAGATTGGACTATCAGACATGGTAAACAATTGTTCAGTTAGCCCGTTTACCCTTGCAGGAGTGAAAGTGTATGCAAGAAGGTCACAGCTGGGTACCGGAAGGCCACCGCAGACAGTGCTGAATATGGGCAGGTTCCAGGAGACAAGTGGCATGAGCAATGGGCGCAGGACGAAGGAATGTGGTCCGTGCAGACCTCTAGACTTGCTGCATTGGGTCACTGTTCAACAGCACGGCTCTGTGAATAAACCCTATGAATAAATATCGTGCCACTTGCAACTCAATTCAAGCTGTCAATAAAAAATTAATCCATTCTTTGGGAGACTCCAACTCTTCTGCCCACCTTTCATTGTTAGACAAATTGAAGTGTGCACTGGGAGGGAGGCCAGCGGTAAACACAGAGAATCCATTTAGCCATCCCATCCCAGGGCTGAGAGGAGAACTGGGGCCTTCAAAGGCAGAGGCAACAATGTGAGTGACATCAGGTCACCCCGTCTCCTCACAGTCACCTGGCTGATAGAATTGTTCTGGGGTGAGATAGGAGGGTCCTGTGAAGCACAGCTTTTTTGTCATTGCCATATCTTATGATTGATGGCTCCATGGCCGCAGTGAATCTGCCCTTTTTAAATAATTTATGTTGCCCATCGCTATGGACAAGTAGCTTATAACCGGGTTGTTATTTTTCTATTGACTGGAGAGATCAATACTTTGAAGACATGGCATAGCCGCTAATGAACTACTTAACTGGCTCTCTGGAGTGCAAAACAATTGCAATGTTTACTCAGACCTAAGAAAAAGGTGAAAACCTCAACTTTATTGCATATAATAAAGTTCTTCTTTAATGGATGTAGACAGTAGAAGACTGCCTGCACATATAAAAGGTACAGGTCAGACTTGACATCAATTCATGTTCAATTCATTCATTCCATGCAAATGGAAGTTGCAATTCACATAATAATTATGGAGCCTTCAATATTAATAGTTTCTTTATAGATTGGATGCATTAATGTTGACAAAAGATTTCCTTTTTTTTTAATTTGATGAAAACCCACTTTTTAAAATTCAGTCAAAATTGGCCTCAAAACTGGTACAGGCAGAAAATATGAAATATTGGAGGTAAGCTATTTTGTTTATTTATTTATTAGTAATATTCTCATGGTATGACAACAACATAATAAGTCATATCATCTCTATATAAGTAAATAAGTCATTCATTTTGAATTGCATTGAGGCAAATACAGTATATATGAATTTTTATACAATTCTGGCCAGATATTATACAAGTTCAATACAATACGATACACAATCCAAAGAATCATCAGAAAATCCAAAGTGCATCTTTGTTGTTGTTGATGTTGTTGTTGTTGTTAGGACTTTACACACAAAAAAAACGCAATACGCAATTTAAGACCACTAAGATAGGCTTTGTAATTCCACAAAATAGTCCAGTAGAGTTGTATGTTGTAAATCAAAAGGCCCTTGCTCATTCTCCCTCTAGCAAAGTGACAAATTAGCCGAACAATAGTGTTTGAATTCTTATTAAAGTTGATTAATTCATATCATTAGTTGATCACACAACAGCTCATATAATATTGTAAATTAATTTCTTTAGTGTGATTAATACTTGAAACACTTGAATTAACATCAATAAATCAATTTGTGAATCAATTACATTATCATGTTTAAATACAGAGCTAATAGTGTACATTAACTAGTGGTGTAGAAGTGATCATCTATCATTTGACATTACCAGGAGAAAGAGCAGAAGAGCAGCCTTAAATGATCAACGATCAAAGAGACCCAACTCTGATCTTAATAGGTCCCAACACATTTAGCATGACATTGTTACTGTAAAATGAGGGTATGTTCTAAACCACCAGAGTTCACTGTTAAGTCATGCTCCCTTTGATCTCAGATTAAGATTGTATAGGACTGGTTATAAGGGAACCGCACAGTTTCTATGAAATTAGTCATGGTGGAAGCTTTTGGTTTGCTGAACCACGGAGGTTATGTGAACCAATAAAACACTGCCCTCTCAAATCAATTAATCCCACATTTTTATAGGCTGCGAAACTCGATCGCTCAAATATGATCAAAGCCAAAACCTTAAGTGGGAATTTAAAGATTTCCCGTGTCAATAATGTATGAAGTTTAACTTGGTTTTAAGCATATATGTAAAGCGCACCGTACAGTACCGTCGTCGACACAGAGACACTTCAAGGCACCTCATCCAATTTAACACTTGGAAATTGCCTTGTATAGACGGCCGCCCGCTCCAGTGCGAACAAGCCAGGTTTAAAACGTGTATCGAAGCTTCCTTCTGTTGCTGTGTAGGTAGCTAGTGACACTGTTGCTCCCTTCCAGGTCTATTGCTCAGGGGTCTGTGAGAGGTCCGTTCAACCAGCTGTTATGTGGATCAGTCAACAGCGTTAACGTGACACACTTTGTAGAGAATTACACCTTTACCGCGGCGAGCTTTGGGCCTATATGGTCTTGTTAATAAACCTGGACCTTGTAACGGCTGTCTGATCGCTCAAACGTAGGGGCGGCTGCAAAGAGAGGAGAGGACAGGGAAATGTCATCAGACATGGAGAGAAAATGTACCTCCAGCTTTGTTTAAGGTTCGAGTGTGTTGAGTTTGAGCGGTCTCTGTGTTTGTGCCAGAGCTTGTTACAGTGTATGGGCACATGACTTGACTGGCTCTGTACCACCTGGGTTTGACTAGGAACCTCTAGGCGCTCTAAGTTGAGTTCATCGCCTGGTGGATGCAGCCAGCTGTACAGTAAAGGCCGCTGAGTATCATCTGAACGGAGATAAAGTACAATTCTGTCAAATTTAGTCATAGCCGTAACTGGATCCATTGTTACCGTGCCAAACGTGCAAATAAAGAACAGATCAATACACTTAACTTGAATGTCATCAAGGTTAGGTTGCGGTTGTGGTTGGAACATGCCTTTTTTGACATAATATCCTACTCTTGTGGCCAACGTGCCACAGGGGACACAACATGACGGACATCTGATCAATAACACGACGTCCTAATATTCACATACTGTATACGTCGCATAACATATGCTGATTTCAATTCATTTTTGGCTCCTAGTGTGTCAGGATCTTTTTTTTTTTTTCCCCCGCAAGATTATAAACATCTTAGCATGTCCCTTGACCTTCTTGTGGTGTGCTGTGGCCCCGGCCAATTCAAATGTCCACAAACAAACAAAACGAACAAAAGAACTCTCTCCAAAACAAAATAGTAGATACGGAGTACACATTTACCCCTCCATGTTGGCCTCTCGTACCTCCTTCCACAGCGCTTCCCTTTGACTCTACTGTATTTTATCACATTCTAAAAGGACATACTTACGAATGCATTACCGAATCAAAACGCTTACCAACTTGAAACAATCCATTATTACAGAGAGGATTGAATTAATTCCTTCCCTTCGCAACGAGAACTGCTCGACGCCTCAGAAGATAATTTGCCATGTAATTCTTTCCAGCCTCGCAGATGCGCCGGCAATACTGTATCGGCACTCGTTTTTTTTGTTTTGTTTTTGTTTTTTTTATTATTTAACCCCCCGATAACAACCACGAATTCATCAAGAGTAAATAAAATGTTTAGCTGAGAAGGGACGTTAATTATCACGTTCGTTTCCAAACCGGGGGGGAATAATGAAAATGTGTTGCAATAAGAGCGCGCTCTTGGGGGAAAGGCAAGGCCGTTTATGAATCGCTGGAGGTGCGGCAGGGCTGCCTTCCCCCTCGAGAGATAGAAATTTATGCCGCGCGCCCCGCTGATTGTTGAGAAGGTAAAGAACCAATAGCAGCATGTTCAGAGGTTTAATTTAAAGTGTGTTTTTCACTAGGCTGCTCACAACACTTAATTAAACTCTGCTGTTTTGGCAATGACAAATGCTGCGGTGCGGGAGGAAGCCGGGCTGCTGTGACTCTGAGGCTTTTGTAATTTCTTTCATGTGCAACGACGGCCGGATCCAGGTCAGAAAGTGTAGAATTAAAAGAGCTAAAACAAGATTTAGACACACCGAGGCTTTGGTTGCAGTCGGGGAATCTCTCTCTCTCTCTCTCTCTCTCTCTCTGTTCTCACTCATTTCTGCAACGGTTTTGTCATAGATTAATGGGGGTTGAGCTTCTGCGCCTGGTTTCCTGCACTTCTTGCCCAAGTTGCCTTCCGCCCTGTAGTTTCCTAAGGCGTGTGTCTGCTTGATGGAGACGTCAACACTTTACTGAATGATTTTATTAATAAAATGACGACTACGCACATGCACAGCGTATCCCTCCAATTAATAAGAGCCTGATTTCTCCGTTTGGTCCCTTACCATGACGTTTGGATTGCCAAGCCATATTTCCACCCAAGTCAGCAATACCTTTAAAGCATTCAAATGGGTTGAGAATGTTACTTTACAAGTGAAGCACAGAAAGACATCAAACTAGGGGCAGTCAACAAACTGACAGAGAGTGACTAATAGCTTTTTTTTTTCTGAGTAGAAATCCATTTCATACCAAACAAAATCTTATTTTGTTTCAGTAATGGTATGACTGTAATATTGTGCATTTCATGAGATCCATTTAAAAAGGTGGAGCCAGCCTTGCACATACCCACTCCGAAGCTCTGCCTGCTGCCATGCTTCCAACTCCTGCTATACTACCAGGAAATAACCACCCAGATGCCTGCAAGGCACAAACAGGAGCTGGAGCATTTCATTCAATAATGTAATCCGGACTTTTAAGTAAAAGACCTCAATTCTTATGTCCTTCTTTTATTACTTGACTGAATGGTACCGCGTTATTTTTTCTGTGACATGCCAATCTTTTTGAGCAGAAGTCTATCAAAACTGTATAAATAAATAGTTATTTTACAGGTGCAGTAAACAAAACAAAAGCGCACAACAGCAACGGCGCTATCTTCAGGATAGATGATCTTTGACCACGATACAGTCACCACAATGTCAGATTAAAGATATTTAAAGGCTTAAATTTAGTCTAATCGTAAAGCCATATACTTAGACTAATCTACTGGCAACTGTATCTTTAATCATATCTTAAACATTTCCAGTTGTCATGATGGTAAAATGATCTCAACTATTACATTATCACCATCCATGGAATAACAAATCTAAAGCACCCAATCATTATTTAATTAGGGGGCCTCAGTATTTACACAGCACTGAGCTGAAAATTCATGAAAATTGATCAGTGCATCTGCATTTACTGCATTAATGTACATAGAGAATTATATCTGTTTTCATAACGTGAAAAATGGCACACTTGTCAGTTCATTTAGAAATTTGGTAGAAAAATTCACCATTAGTGAACAATTATTTCAGCTATCATTAGTCCAGAGCAAAAAGAGAGATCGCAAATAAGGAATAATGCATGCCACAAACAGATAAGGGAAAATACAGTATTTATCCTTTTTGATATAGAGGATGAAAACAGCCCCACATGTATTTTGGTGTTTTGTAAATGCCAGTGAGACGCAGCAGCATCCGTTGGAGTTAACGGTGCAGCACTTCTGTGTTCACTAGCACAAATCATTAATCATGAGGCCGGCCATATTCTTGTAGTGCCTGTGCTTTCATTACTGGGCCTAATTAAACAGTTCTGTGAACTGGAATCTCAGATTCCTCTGTTACAGATTATCATTAATTATGGTGAAAGTGCTCAGAGATGTTGGACTCAATTATATTCTGCTCAACCCTGGCAGTGGGGTGATTCATTGTTCTGAGCACTCCACAGCCATACTGTCTCTGCTTATCACCAACCTCCACTTTTGTAAATTGGGCTCTGCCAGCCAACAAACTAAGAATTATGTGCTGCTTTTTTCATTACAAACATGTTGGAGGAGCACAGACCAATTAAGGCTGGGATATTTTGTGTGGAGTGATGAGGCAGGCACTGGCGCAGGGAGATGGGGGGTTGGTTGTGTTGGGAATGAGCTCACCATGCTGAAGTTGTGGCTTTATTACCATGTGTGGTGCAGACCACAACCAGGGCTGGTGACTGATTAACGCCCAGCATATTTTCTCAATATCTCTGAGCTCACAGTGTTGTAATGGTAGTTAAAATTGGAATTTGGAGCGAGTATTATATTGAATATTATATTTCTACGTCAGTGTGGTACACAGATTTCCATTGCACTGGAGGAGGATTTAACTATATATTTATTTTATTATAATGTGGCAGCTATGAGTGCATATAGTGTGGAGGGAAATGTTAACTCTTCATAATATTTGTGTATGACATGCAACTTTCTGTGCAGCTGAACAATGTCAATATTGCTCCTGCGGTTTTATGCAGGGTGCCCGAGGGTCTTTGACGTATCAGTTGTGTGAATGAGATTATTGGCCACCTTATTTGAGGGTCAGAGAATCTAGAAGGGAATCCGAATCAAAGACAAGCAGAAGTTCCAACAGTAAGCCCATGCCTTAGCAGTTTGCACAATTTCATATGCCACAGTAGGTGGTTATTTTAATATATATGAAAATCAGCCAGTGCTGTGTGCATGTGTCTCTTATAAAAATCACCGGTGGGAGATTTTCCGCCGTCTTACAAAAGCAGGGCTGTTTTTGTGTTTTCTTTCGCTGCGGTGTTTACACAATACCACCAATCACAATGATCACGGTAGCATATTCATGTGGGTTCCACTGCCTTCCAGAATTAAACATCTCACAGTAGAGGGATAGCAAAATCGCACAAAAAAACACAAAAAAAGGCTAAATTTTCCTTTTGTACTGTCTTTCTTTTCCCTAAACGATGGTGGGCTTAATCCCATAATTCCCTTGCCTAGACAAAGACAGGGAGAGATAGGCAGTGGAGCAAGAAGCGGGATCTTGGCTAGCAGTGGCTAGAGAGGCAGCTCATTGAAAATGTAATACACTACTTCCAAGTCACAGGTCAGCTGGCAATCTGAATTTTAAAAGGAATATGAATAATATTCTGTTTTATTTTGAAAATGAACTTTGTGGCCTCCATCACGAATCCAATATATGTCTTAATCTTCTGGGCTCTTGAAGCCCACGGCTCTGGGAGAGGGCCTTTGACTCCGGGACCTAATAAGGAAATCACTTGTTTTCTCATCCTTCTTCTCATTCTGATAGGGGCTGACACAAAAAAAAAGTCCTTTATTTAAAAAAATAATTGACAAAGCGTAAAAACGTGCGTTATGTAATGTTACGGCTTTCCGAGATGTCAAGTTTTCCCCTTCCGTTTTCTACATGCGTTGATATTACAGTGTCACACTTCAGGGCTGCAGCACTAATAGAAATAAACAGAAATCGCATAAAACGATATTGACTTCTCCTAACATCTGAAATCTAAACGGAGCCATCAGAGCTGAAATATTCCGACGCTCGGGCCGTTTAATGGGTTCAATCAGTTGCTACTACAGTAACTACAGGGAGACCTGATTAAACAATTCACAAGGTACTAGTCACTTTTTGGACCTTTTCTTTTAAAGGGTTGTTATTTTATAAACACTAACACGCCATCTTGCACTTCCGTTTCATGGGTAGTTGTATTTAAAGTGAGAGGAATTGCACGTTTTTTTCAACTGACATTTTAAAGGGTATATCTGGTTTACACATATATGTTTTCTTTCTAGCCATTGTTCTGTATTAGGTCTGGGGAATTGTATAGTCCAGTAAACCTACTGTACTGTATATACTAAAGCAGAAGAGCATTATCATCTGAGCATCTATTGTTATTCTGAACTGAACATGGCCGACAGTGGCAGTGAATTTAAGCGTTAATTACGCACTAACCTTTTCAGAATGGATATTTAGACATGCTGTGTCCTGCGACTCCTAATGTTCAGGAAATGAAAACATCCAACCACCAATCAGTATCTACTCACATTAGCATAGTCTTTTAAAGCCCATCGCCCCAAAACATGGCACGGAAATCCACTCCTATTTATCTTAAAATAGCCACTTAACTTTGACTGACACTAATTCTTACTACACGAAACTGTAGAAAGCCCTTCATTTCCCCCCTTCTGTCTCTGTCAGAAAATTACAAAAGACAGAGTTTGTGATGTCCCCACTGTGCAAACCCCTTTATTCTGTCAGATTACAGCATTTGATATGACGCAGCGCGGCGCACTGGCCTCGCATGCCAGCCGGGGAGAAGGGACCTGTCAGCCACGGAGGAGAGCAGTGCGGATCATCACTCTGACTGATCCACAGGCCCAGAGACTTGTCATTTCCTCCGACTGTACAAGTCAACACAAATAAAAGTGAGGAGGCGAGAGCCGTAATGGCTGGGAGAGAGATCCGGGGCTTCACCGCGGCCATTACTTTTATTCAAACCTTACAGATGACATGATGTGAAAAATGAGACTCTGTCTAGTCGGGTGCCCATTAGTGAGTGAGCACATTATCTCCCCTTTTTCACATTGAATCTCCTCCCCGCGCGCCGTGGCAGATGCTCCCGAGGAGTCACTCACTTTTATGGGCTTTTGACTGCCGTAGTCTTTTAAATACAGGGGCCTGCACCGGGCGGAGATGACGTATGGCAGTCAGTGCTCTTTACCCCGCTGACAGATGCCTTCAGTGGATTCCGCTTTAAACCTTCTCTTTGAATCTGAAGGGGACAGCTAACCTCTTCCCGCACAGCACGGACGAGCATGCATCAAATAGATTATTACAGCCAAAAAAGGGGGGTTTCCGCCGATTTCTATTACTCGACAATTAAAGTGCGATTTTCTTAAGTGCTGTCTGGCGGCATTTGTGAAATACTTTTGCTAAAAAACCTTTGCGGTGTTACTGTGCGGAGAAACCGAAAACCGGGAATTCGCGCCGACAGTCCTCGGCCTCGCGCAGAGGAAAGCGTTGCGCTTGGCGACCACAAAGTCATTACGCAAATTAGAATATTATCAAGATGTTGTATTTTGTATGGGGCTTTTGATGTCAACAAACATCTATTTTAGAGCTCCGTTTTTTTTCACACCGCTAATAGTCATTAAAACACCTCCTGCAGCCGATGAAAGAAAATCAATTACTTTCACAAATCACAGTGTTCCTGTCATATCGTTGTGGCTGGGCTCGACATGAAGGATGGACAAGTGCTTTATCCGTCCATCTATCCCGGACTGGAAGGTGGAAGCTGGTGTCTCCTTGTGTCAGATCTACTGGGAGGGAGACACTTCCGCCAAGATTTTCACACCCTCGCTTGCACGTCGACGCGATCTCGCGTAAATGAGGCGTCTCAAATTTACAGCTTCTTTAGTTTTCAAGGTTGTCATCACCCTTTTTTTTTTGTAAACATCTCTGGTGAAACATCTACAAGCGGGACTTTAATCCTTTGACAACAAGAAACATTTGGTCTGTGCAGTCATTTTCAGTGGTTGTTGGGATCTGGGTAAAATATCACCAAGCAGATTGATTGACATGAAGAACGTTAAGGCCTTGATTCCAGGAAATTGATTTGTCATTGAGATCTCCATAGAAAAAAATATTTAGTATAGGATTAGGCTTAATCCACATCTGGGAAACCAGCTAGAAGAGGATTAATTGGTTATAAAATACATGTATTATTGGCTCTTAATGGTACTGAAGCTACAATGGTACTGAAGCAAATGTATAGAATATCCTATTTATAACAGGGATTATTAAAGTTTCACCTAATCTAATATCTAAAGGACAATTATGCACCAATGTATTCAGCAAAGAAACCCTCACGGACGCTTTATACTATTTTAAAATATAATTTCTTCTACAATGGGAAGCTGGTTCTTCTACAATCCTGGCTCCAGCATTGCAGAGCAAAAGGGAACAAGCTCAGTGGTTGTGCTCAGTGACAGAGAGTCCTGGCCTCTCCCAGGCATGAGTATGAACCATTGCCGCTTGGTTCAATCTAATCTTTGACATGAAACAACGGGCCTTTGGGACGCCCTCCCAGTCCACCTCTACAGAGCACAACATCATAGGCAGCACAACACAGGGGAGTTAGATCTACTGTAGCTGTCAGGGGAGAAGTATGTTTCCATTTTACAACTTCACTGGCGGAGTAGCCCGTACAAATGCGCCTCCTTTTCTCCAGCTACTGCTCGCTCGTTTGAATCCCTCTCCTCCTCTTGGGCTCATGTCAGCTTTCCCTCAGTGCACACGTGCAAATGGGTTCCCTGGCGACCGCGTCCCGTTACCGCGTCCCGCGACCGCCGCGCAACGGACCTGCGCCAACGACGGCCCCCGCCGGTGCCGCTCAAATTCCCACGTCCGCCCCGACTCCACCAGAGTAAGGACGAGGGAAAGGGTTTTGTGGCGGGTCCGTCTTAACACCCGTCGTCTCTTCCTCTGTTGTCTCTTTTAAAACTTCAACTCAATATTCAACATGCCTCTCAGAGTACAGTAGCTCTCGTTAGGGTTCAACCTTTGCATTTCAGGTCATAGTGAATGAAATGTTCTGAGTGATCTGGTCATAGTAGTATGTCAGCAGCCCTCCCTCTGATTGGCTTAAGGGGAAATGTGAAGATATAGATTAGATTAGACTAGATTATATTAGACTATATTTGGTTCGATTATGGTTAACAGGGAAAGCTTTGATTTAGCAGTCAATTCACAAGCATCACATATAACAATGTAAATTCTACTAAATAAAATAATGTTCTATTGTAAAATATCAGTAAAATGCATGCAGATTGTTTGCATGGTCCCAACTACCACCACAGTCTATTTTCACTGTCACTGTTCATACAAACATGTTACTACCCATAATCCTGGAAAGAACGCAAGTGTCATTGTGCTAATCACCTGACACACCTGATTTCCCAATTCATTTTTTTTCTTCATCTTGAGCAAATGTAGCGACAGCTTGCAATCTGTTTGTTTTGAGTTGTCAAAAAGGAACCAAAGGCATGTATCAACATGCAATAAATGCTGCTGCAAGATGTCACCAGCTGCACATGATATGATGAATTACAATCATATGTTAATCAGGAGGAGTTGCTGTAATGGTTTGTTTACACGGCATTCCATCACGAACCTTCACGGACTGGTTTTCTCCCAGGTTTTTACAGAAATGGATTCCTAAACAGACAGGAGTAGGCTACCATTTCAATACCAATATCACCAGATTGTTTTACTGTTTGTTCGTTTTCCTTTTTTTTTTTTTTCAAATAAGTGTATTCTGTGAAACATCTTTCATAATGATTAATTAAGGTCACTTTACTTTGTGGCTGTCAGTCACTACATGTAAAACAACTGCTGCCCAAGATACAGATGACAATAATGGAAACCCAATGCTGTTTTTTCATCATTCATTGTATCTCTCCCCGGCATGCATATAGAGTGCGTGCGCGCGTGCGTGTGCATGTGCACATGTGTGTGCGTGTGCAACAGAGCAAACAACAGCAGGTCCAGCTGCAAGGTCAATACCAGCCTAAGTATCATTTTATTTCCCTAGCCACCCACAATGTTAGATCCAGCAGTTTGTCCAGCAGACGTACTAATGACAGGAAGCTATTCCTCTGCTATTGTTTTCCTGGTACGTGCGCGGGTGAGTGTTGAGGATCTGCAAAGTATTTAATTGATGGCCACTGATAATGGAGTACTTAGAGTAGAATACATAGATATAACTCCATAATGGGGTTTAGAATAACAAAATCAATATTTAGATTTAGAGTGTATTAAAAGAGATCTAAAAAAAACAAAACAACTAACATAAAAGCTCTGATTAAGCATCCCCTCAGTATAACACCGGCCTAATCCTTTTCATATTATGTACAGAAATGAATACACAGTCATATGATAAATATTAATGCCCAACAAACGTACATTCACATCAATACACGTTCACACGTTCATATTAAACAGGAAGTACCGAGGGGATGCGCTTGGAAAAAATGTAAATAAACGACTTTGACTTTTCAGAAATGTAGATTCCAGGGACCAGGTGAGATGCCACGACGCCTGGACATCCAGGGCCCTCCGCGAGGGAGATGCACTGACCGATACCTTGGGTAGCGCTTCCATCTCATCCCTGGATCACAGCGCGATCTCCCTCAACAATCTCACACATCCACATACGGTATAACGGTACGTCGGCAGCTGGAGATCTAGCTCAGAAGCATGGCGAGCTTGAGGAGTTAAAAAAGCCCGCTCAGTAAAAAAAACAACCCACATACTTAAAGGAATATATTACCTCAATGAAATGACAAGCAATAAAAAAATAAATTCCAAGGGGTGAGGAATGACAGTATAAGTAAAGTAATTATTACAATATCTTTTGAAATAACTAGAAAGGAGGCTACTGTGCGCTGTGTAAATAAATGAGAATCAAATGTAAATAGAGAAATCACAAGGACAGTCACACTTATAAACTATGCTACGACTGAATTACTTCCACACACACCATGGGCTCAATATGCGATTTAAAGGAGCCTGGCAGTGGCAATATTCCTCTGATATGGTGTTTAGTTTTAATAGGAACCCTCAGCTCAAATACGAACTGACAAACACAGCAAGACAAACACAGTCTCTCTCCGGCGATGAAATATACACTATCAAATAGACCTGTACCTCTTTGAATCCGCTGTGTGGGAGAAACCAAAGTGCAGAACAAA
>OMKK01033326.1:0-15750 GCA_900302305.1 Polymixia japonica | reverse complement strand
CGTGAGCCCCCCCTCTCATTTGGATTCCGTCGGTTCTATTACTGAGGGGGATGCGGAGAGGCTCTGTTCCATCAGAGCTACGCGCCCGACGGCCGGCCAATGTAATTACCCGCTAATATGGCCTCTCGTCGCAAATGGAAAAGAAAGAAAGGTGGAGGGAGAGTGAAAACGTGGAGAGAAAGGACGTATGCGAAGGAATGGAGAGACAGAGAGCGGGGGAAAAAAGAGAGCGCGAGAGAGAGAGAGAGAAATTTGAAAAATGGACGTGAGCGGGGATAAATGGGATGCCGCAATATCACAAATGGAGATTCAGAGAAAACTCATTTAGGTTATGTTGGGTCTACTCAGACCCTCGGGTTATGAGACAGCCGCAAACGCAGACAATATTGTCTAACATTTGTTACAATGAATGAATTCAGTGTTTCCCACAGGTTGAGAATGTATTTGCGGTGGCGGGCGGCGCGGCGTGTGTTCATTGAGATCCTGAGGCGTTTCAGCCAGGTTGCTCTCCTTTCAGCTTGTTGACCTGAAATAGAAACAAACCCGCATAACCATTTTGATTGCAGCCATTTTGAATGACAGCACAAGAGAGAATTTAGGGAAAATGTACACATTGTGCTCTCTCTTGCGTGGTTGAAAAGCACTTACTCTGCTCATGGCTGAGAAGCCTCGCTCATGGTTCACGCTGCAGACGGGGATGACCAGGGCCACTGCAGACGCAAGACTGAAACCAGGGTAGATGTCTGCCCACTCGTTGATTTCACTGGCCAACTGTTGCGTGATCTCTGCTCGGCTGTTGTCCTACCAGGAAAACAAAATACAGAACCGTTAAAAGCGATGTAAGAATTATGCCCATATTAGCGTGTAATCCTGCTTTCCAGAGAAATCACATCCCTGCAAATTAATTCATTTTAAAGTGGAGTTTAAAGATCATCTTTGGAACAAATACGGAGGATACAAAAAAGACATCAACAAATGTTCTTTGGTAAATACATGCCTGAGTCATGTTTACAATAACTGTTATTATTTACATTACAGTTAGGTAAGTATTATCTTATACGTCTTTTACATATACTTCTTTTACAGGATTACAGGAGGTGAGTATAACCTGGAATGCTCCTGGCAGCACATGTTGCTTGAATGACATCCACTCTTGGACAACTGTGGCATCCTGTCCAGGCAGGAGTTTCCTGGTGAGGGTCTGCAGGTGAGCAATGTTGGCCACGTCATCCAAGGCAGGTGCCTGTGGCCCCGGGACACTGAAGGCTCCAAGAATGTGGAGATTCTGGAATCTGCTCTCAAGATTGCATTCCAGGCTGATGATGTAGGGTTTGAGGACCTGCAGTGATGGATATCAATACATTTTTTTAGTATTTAGTAAATGTACTGTATGCATTTACATTCTAAGGAATCTGGTCAATATTGAAGCGATATTGAAGAACCCAAGTCCATCCGGGTCATCAAGGTCTTGATGAAAGCGGGATAGGAATGACCCAGGGGCCACCTGCCTCCACGATGCTCCTCAATGCTGTGATTGTGACCGGAACCTAAATGCAAAGCACAAAAACAAAAAAAACAATACAAAACCAGCCATATGGGGATCACGTGGCACATATCTGACAGAATTATCCTAAATCAAAATGCATCTGGAAAATACCTGCTCTTTGATGTGCAGAAAATGGACGTCTGCTTTCCGGAACTCCTTGGACAGCTGTGCAAGGTGGGCCAAAACATCAGCTTGAAGACAAAGAGTAGCAATAAATCTGTAGGTGGCACAAAATGTGTACAGCCCTTTGACCACTGGACATATTTCAATGTCTGCCTCTTCTGCTCACGGCTGGAAGGTTCCTCTGCAGGTTCTTGCAGATAAAACTGTAAGCTATAGGGCTCTTGTATACAAAAGCAGTTGAGAGCACACCTTGATTTTCAAGTCGCTGATGCCAAGGACGGTGGCTGCTGACTTCAGTGCCTGTGTTCGATTGACACTCTTGCAGAAGTACAAATGGAGTTACCGGAGATGGTCTCTGAATATTCCCATGTACTTGACCTCTTTAGATGAATCCTTGCATGCAAGCGCAAGTCGATGAGCAGTGCATGCTACTGAAACAAGCTCGGGGAAGCAACCCCGTTCACCCAACCTCTGTGAAGAAAGAAAATGCGTCTTAAATAATATATAACAATATTTTCATACAGTGTAAAATATTTATTAGTAGAATTCAATACCTGTCATTACCGCTGCGTCATCGATCCCAAGGCCATACAGTCTGTCTATTAGGAGATCCTTTTTCTGATTCACCGTCCTCCATGTTGAGGAACACCAAGATATTAGCATAGAATTTTTTTTTATTTTTTTTTTTTATTAAAAAGTATGTTTTTTTTAATAATTGAATAACCTTTCAACAGCTCCCACATTCACACCTGATTTGTATGTCAAGCTGTCGGCTTATGGAGACATCCGTGGTTTCATCCATTTCCAGGCTAATGGCTTGAGATGGCTTCATATCCTCCAGGAGACGCTCCTCAATTACTCTCGCCAGGATCTCCAGCATCTCCTCTACTATTCTGTGGGATCGGTAATTGTTTCTCTGATCCACCTTTGGATTAAAGAGTTAATTATTTATGTACGTCTTTTGCAATTGCTAATTTACAGAAATAGTTACCGTTTAAATCAGGTTTACCTTCAGTTTGGTAAAATAATCACACCTCAAAAGCTCAGCCAGACTTAATAGTTTTGGGTAGTTGGTGTGATGTGCTCTTATCGTTTTTCACAAGCCAGTAAAGGCACCTAAATCCTCCAACAACAGCTTCATGCTCAACAATGATGTTGGGGTCGAAACCTTGCACGGACAACCTAGACGATGAGTAAAGGAATACCTTGTTAAATAGGGACAGCTAATTTGGTTATAGATTTCCGATGTGTTATTACACGAGATGAAGAAAAATCGGAACATACCAGATGCAAGTGACGCCCGCTTTTCCGTACTTTTGTTTATGAGGCTCAGCGGTGATGTGACGCTCCAAATAACACAAGAGCCCCAACTTCAATAAAAGTCCCTTTTTTAGGAGCTTTTTTCGCTGTTGGCTTGTGCTGCCTGCACACATGGCAAAACATTCCTGAAAAAAATAAAGCCAATGATCAGTCAAATGTGCTATATGCTACGCAGTCAGAGAACCATCCTATCTGGGTGTTTTCTTTTACAGCCAATCATTTCACAGCAACCGGTCCATTAGTCACGACACTTTTCACAATCAACTGTTATACCAACGGCGCAAAATAGTGCCTTGACAAATCCCTCTGGATAGTAGTTGAGAAACAAGTGACGAATTGACTCGTTTTAATAACATTTTGCCATCACAGCGACTTGGTACGTCATGAAACCCTACGATAACATATTTGTGTCGAGGCCCTCATGAAAAATGCATGTGTGTTTAGGCAGCGAGGTGGGCTGAGACTTGTTAGCTAGTTCTCTCCCGTAAGTTTGAAAGGCATGTCTGAGGAGGCAGCGCGTCGAGCGGTACGGGTCCTTCACAGTTGAGGGGTCACACAGCCGGGAGGTGTCGGAGAGATTGTCGAAACGGGCCTCCTCTGCACAGCAGCACAGCCACGGGTATCTCTGCTACGATGGTCTCTTTGACAGGAGGTCTCTGGCGGGGTTAACTAGATTCAGAACTACTGGCCACTTTAGGGACGGCTTCTGCTAGATGCACTCAACCTGAGACAGTTAGGAGGGAACTTGGGAGTTTTTTTTTTTCTCCATCCTACACTGATTTGCTCCCTGTTATCTTCACTACGCGGTGTAGTAATATTTTTTTATTCCATTCCTAGGCTTCAAACAGCTTTCTTTTGTCATTTATTGAGATTGCTCGGCCCTTCTCTAGCGTGCAGCGATGCGGTTGCTGGAGTGCCTTTTCGGATGAATCAGAAATAGCGTAGTGCACTTAGAGGAGAGAGCTCAAGGCTGGAGCACAAGACAATCCAGGCTGTCGTGTCACAGGTGCTTTGCCTTCTGTGATCATGACATTATGGTACCGGTATCAAATTAAACACGCTGATTGTTCAGTGATACGAAGGACACAGCTGTCCTGGGCTGGCCAACTCACTACAGACCAGGAATTGTAATCCTGCAAAATATAAAAATGGTCATGACACAAAATGTATCAAAGCTAAGTGATGTGCATGTTTATATCAACACTAGCTATATTATGAATTTAACTGTTTAAAAGTTAAGAAAGCTGTGATTGTACTGATCATTTCTCACCTTTTATTGTGTTCAAGAAAGTACTATATCGGTCATATTGTGTAGAATTGCAAGAAATACAATGAAAAACGTCTACATTTTTAAAGATTTTTTTAAGACCCCCCTGCCAAATTTATTTCCCCACCACTTTCCAGATCAAACCTACACCCTTAGTTGTAATGCTTCAGGCAAGTATGTCGTTTTTCTTACCAAACTTATAAGGGCTGTGTGTGCATCACACTCGAGAAGTTGGCCTGACTTTTCCAATCTGCTTCTTCCTGCCTCCCTTTGTCACTCTTTGTGTCCTGTTCTCTCTCTGTGTCTCTCAGTTGGTCTCTCTCTCTCTCTCTCTGTGTGTCTCTTAGTCGGTCTCTCTCTGTCTCTCTCTCTCTTTCTCTGTCTCTCTCTCTCTCTCTCTCTCTTGGACAGGGACCGGGCTCCCTAGTCCCCGTCAAAGCCAAAGAGAAAGACTGTCAGCGTCCATCGGCATCCCCGATAATGATGATGGCGCTGCTGATGGGCCACCGCGGGTCAGAACATGCTTATTACAAACAACCTAAGCAACTTAGATATTTTCAAGCCTCAGTGGTGTTATCTGCACAGTCTGGGGTGTGCTAAGCTAGTTCACCTCATTTCACTTGTCTCTTTTCTTTACATGAGAGAGGCAGGGGATGTGCCTCATCTGTGTTGTCCTATTAAGATTTGGAAAATATCATTTGTGTTTGTGTTTCTTCTCCCCTGGACTACCGTAACACACTGTTCACCCCTCTTAGTCGCTCTGCTGTGTCTTGGCTCCAGTTGAGATTTTGATTAAAACATTCATTCATTCACAGTCACTCATTGTACCAGTGCTGGACACTCTAAATTGGTTACCCACTGAGTGCAGAATTGATTTAAAAATTCTTTGAATCACCTATAAGGCTGGCTGGCGCTTGATATTTCAGAGCTGCTTTGTCTCCTTTCCACAGTGAGATCTCTCAGCTCTTCTGACCAAGGCCTCCTGGCTGTTCTGAAAACCAGGCTGAAGACTAAGCGAGACCACACCTTTTTGCTGCGGTTGCTCCCGCTCTCTGGAACCATCTCCCCTTAGATATTAAAAATGCAGTCGGTTGCTGGTTTTAAGAAGCTTTTAAAAACTCACTTTTATCGTAAGCACTTTATTTTGTAATATGTTTGCCTTCTGTGCCGTTTTAATGTTTTATGCTTTTATGATTTCTGTTTTAACTTTTTATCTATTTCATATATTTTTATTTCTATCTTTTACATATTTCATTATTGTACAGGATCGTGTAACATTTGTTGTGAAAGGCGCTTTATAAATTAAGTTTACTTACTAGTCTCTTCTCTATGTGCATTGTTATCAATGATTTTCGTAGTAGTTGTTAAATAGATGGTGTTTTTAAATTCAAATTTATCTCTGCGGAACCACTTGCATAAAGATAGACTGAGACAAACGTTTTTTGGACATTTGCCCTTTAGACAACTAATTGCCTCTCCTACATTTACATGATGTATGCTAGCGTTTGTGCATTGGGCACCGTTGCAGATTCCAACGACCATAAATAGACAGAAGGTGTTTTGGTGTCTGTGTTCTCATCACATAGCCAGTAAGTTGTTCAAAGGGCTAATTTCCCAAAAAGTTGGTGTATTCATTTAACCTCAACCTTAAGTCAGACTCTGTTGCCTTCTAAATGTGCTTGTTTCATAAAAATGACTTGGAGCACAAAAAAGGATTTTAAACTATTTTCTGAACCGCTGGCCAATGACATATCCAGTAGTCACACACTAGTGGAAAAGAGCAACTGCCTGGTCACAGTTGGTGCGGTTGTATACTGTTGGATGTTCTCCTTTGGCACACATCTTTCTCACGGACAGATTCTTGTTGCCGGGGTAATAAAACTACGCTTCATAGTGAGAAACTCTGATCACGTGATGTATTAGATCAAATACCCTCTTAAAGAGTTTTTTTAAGGTGAGATGACTGGCTGGGTGCTATAGGACCAAATTATCATGCCTCCTCTTAGCCAGCATATAAGTCTTCGCAAGGAGAAGCTGGTCCATCGCTAATTCATGAGATGCAAGGACTTCACTCCCAAACTAGAAACACAAAGTGTGAGTGCAAAAAGCCAAGCCTAGATAAAAGGTTAGGAAAGGATGAAATGAGTCAACATAAATGCCCAGAGTGTTACCATACCGCATTCACCCACAGAAATACAGAAACCTATAATAATAGAAATACTCAAAATGTTCACGCTAAAGAAATGAGCCAGTGAACAACATTTTGAAGACAAAGTATGAAAATGTGTGATATAATTGCAGTGAAATATCAGTGTTTTGCATCCTCAGCCACAAACATGTTTTTTGCCCACTCCTTGATAACATACATCTGAATAGCAATCAGTCTGGGTTGGTGTTTACAGTCAACAACAAAGGACCTCACCCTTATCCATCCATCTATTTTCTAAACCGCTTAGTCCTGGTCAGGGTCGCGGTGGGGTACTGGAGCCTATCCCAGCATGCACTTGGCGCAAGGCAGGGAGACACTCTGGAATAGGAAACCAGTCCAAGCCAGGGCCGACACGCACAGGCAATTTATTAGAGTCCGCAATTAACCTAACTAGAATGTCTTTTAAGCACTTTGGGCTTTGGGCTATACAAATAAAGTTTATTATTATTATTATTTTTATTATTTTGGACTGTGGGAAGAAACCAGAGCACCCGGAGGAAACCCACCTTGATCCCTGTGAAAAATGTTCCATTCATATTTTAGACTTTTTGGAGGGCAGCTTAGAATTAAGTGCAACAGTACAACAGCCGTCAGTCAGTCATTCCCATTATGCCAGCTGGCGCATAGGGCAGCAATAGGGCAGTCCTTCCACTTCTGTCTCTGGCCTTCTTCTCCATGGTTCCCCAGCACTGTTGGTGGTGTTGTAGCTCTCTCAATGGTCCTGTGCCATGTTACTTTGGGCCCTCTCTTTCATTTACCCTCTGGGGTCCATAACTGACCTGCGTTACCAGTAGTGGAAATTTGTACCAAAACTAGTTCTCGGTAGCAAACACCACATACATGGTAACAGGAGTTGATTGGGTTTGACGTGCCGGGGCAGCTTGTACACAACCTAAAACCTGTCTGGTCTCATGTGGTGTGAGTCTGTAATCCATTACCTGGAAGACTTTAGGTCAAGGGAGAGGACTAACAAATCAACTGCCCCCCCCCCCCAAAAGCCAACAATGGCTACAACCCTATTCCATTAAAAAAAACATATATGCTACAGAAATGGCGACAAAAGAAAACTTTACATCTGGATGTGAAGGCCCACTGGAGTTCCAAACTCATATGACTGCCTCCAGTGAAATCCCACGGGAAGCCGGTGGTGCAAAGATGGCGGCCCGAAACACCAAAACCAAACTACGGATTGGTTTCTGGAATGCCTGAACCACGTTTGCAGCTGGGAAGCTAGCACAGATCACCAATGAAATGAGACGCTACAATCTTAACATCCTTGGGATGAGCGAAGTTAGATGGACCGACTCAGGATCAACCAAAACAAACAGGAGAAACGGTCCTATACTCTGGGCGGGATGAGGGTCAACATCATGAGGGGGTTGCCATTATTCTCAAGAAAGGGGTAGAGAAGATAATAGAATGGAAACCCATTAACAGCAGGTTGATAAAAGCCAGATTCAACAGACAACATGCCCACCCAACACTTATCCAATGCTATGCGCCCACCAATGATGCCAAGGATGAAGACAAAGACCTATTCTATTACATCCTCCAATCCAAAGTTGAAAATACACCTGCCCACGATCTACTAGTCTGTGGAGATCTAAATGCCAAGGTTGGAAATAACAACTATGAGTGAGCCACGGGCAAACACAGATGTGGAGAAATCAACAACAAGGGTGAGAAGCTAGCAACTTTCTGTCTAACCAACGCCCTGGTTATTGGTGGCAGTCTATTCCCCCACAAGAACATCCACAAGCTGACATGGCTCTCCCCAAATGGTAGAGACAAGAACCAGATTGACCATTTGATGATCAACGGCAAGTGGTGACACTCGCTGAGAGATCTCAAAGTGCGTAGGGGAGCTGATGTCGCCAGTGACCACCACCTTGTAACAGCGGACATCAAACTGAATCTGAAAAGAACAGGCCCGCCACCAAAAGGAACACGAGATTTGATGTCAGCATGTTGAAAGATCCATCCATAAACAAAAAATTCACATTGCAAGTTCGAAATGGATATGACGCCCTCTCAAATAACGCAGAGGACGATGAGGAGGTGAACGGGAAATACGTTGACAAACACTGGGCAAATGTGGCTGAAGCCTACAAGGAAAGTAGCAAAAAAAGTAATTGGACACAGGAGAAAACTGCGGAAAGAATGGGTCAAAGTGGAAACATGGAAGGTCATTGAGGAAAGGAGAGAGCAGAAAAAGAAAGTAAATGACACCAAATCACCAAGGCTGAAACAGAAACTAGAAGCTCAGTATAGAAGGACCAACACACAGGTGAACATGCTAGAAAGGAAAGATAAGAGAGCCTATCTGGAGGATCTGGCCAACACAACTGAAAAAGCTGATACAAGCAACAAACAAGGAACAGTCTACAAAATCACAAACCTGTTATGCCGTAGAAAGTCTTACCAGTAACCTCATCAAAGACAAACATGGACATCTTACCACAAAAAAAGAACAGGAAGAAATCAATAGAGACCAATAGAGATACAGGAAGCCACCGAACAACATCATCATCATTAAAAAATGGGAAGTCACCAGGTGCTGACAGCTTAAATGCAGAACTCTTCAAAGCTGATCCAGAATTGGCTGCCAACATCCTCTTTCCACTGATTACTGACATCTGGGTGGAAGGGAAGATACCATCAGACTGGACAAAAGGAGTGATTGTTAAAGTACTAAAGAAAGGCACACTACCAGACTGCAACAACTGGAGGGGCGTTCCCAGCATAATATTCTGCAAGATCATCATACATGAATGTCATCAGCCGTAGATTAAATACTCCGAGACGAACAAGCAGGATTCGGGAAAGGCAGAGGGTGCACAGACGAGATCTTCACTCTCAGGAACATCATTGAGCAGTGTAGTGAATGGCAACGACAACTATACATAAACTTCATCGATGTCCAGATGGCTTTTGATAGCATCCACCATGATAACCCCTGGAAGATCCTCAGTTTTGGTATCCCCTCTCATATTGTGAACATCATCCAACAGTTTTACAACAGCTTTTCCTGCACTGTAGGGGCAAACAAAACCATCTTTGCAGTACAATGTGGAGTCCGCCAGGGATGTGTAATGTCAACACTATTATTCAACCTCACCATAGACTGGGTCATGCGGAGAACAGCAGAAGATCAGGCGAGAGGAATTTGATGGACCCTCTATTCCACCCTTGAAGACCTTGACGATTATCCGATTATCTAGCTTTCCTCATCTCCACTTACAGGAAAAAACAGCAAGATTCCAGTCCTATGGGCTGGACTGGTGATCAGCTGCAACAAAACCAAAGTCATGCCCATCAACATCAATACACCAAAAGCAATAAGAATAAATGAAAAGATCATAGAAAACGCCCATAACTTTAATTTAAAGTTAACTTTAAAGTAACTTTAATTGCACAGGATGATGATGTGGTTATGAATAAAAGGTACATTCACCAATGATATATTTGGACTCTTGCATCCCAGCATCCGTTGTAATTTATATTCCACGACTTCCACCATGATCTTCACCTTATTAGGTATTTGATTTAAATCACTAAAAGTCCTCAAGTTACTAACTAGAAACCAACATTTTTGCTACAATAATAAAAAAAAAAACATAAAACAATGTCTCCGTGAGGATTTAGGCCAAACTGTTTTTTCACTTCTGTCAATTAACTGGGTTGTAATTAACAATAACTATATGTTGACTAACAAATCATGTGCTCACCAGTGAGTAAACACCCTGTACGCTAGTACAATCTGTCTAACCTTCATCCTCCTACCTCCAGGGGCATCAGTAAAATACAGTGTGCTGTATTTGCTGGGCCTGGCACTGCCCTACGTCCACTTCATGTTCCTCATCTGGGTGGTGTTTGAGATTTTCACACCCATCCTGGGGCGCAGCGGCACAGAGATCCCTCCTGAAGTAGTGCTGGCTTCCCTCGTCACCCTGGCAACCATTTTCCTCTCCTCCTTCTTTGTGAGTATTTGTGGGGAAAAAAGTTGGCATCTGAGCTCTCGCCAAAGAGAGGTGTCTGTCATAATGTAAACATGTGAAATGTGTATAATGTGTACAAGAAAATGGGTAATTCCCAATTTGTGTTCTGACAATACTCAATACTTGAACTTAGGTCTCAGAGCTGCTGCTAGCTTGTCTATTTCAGAAGAATTGGTCTTACTAGAAAAATTATATTCCATTACTTTTCTACCATTTAGAAAGCAATGGATAAAATTAGGCCTTTCTCTTGTAGGTGAAAATGTCAAAGCAGACGGCAGTGTAAACGGGGCCAATGATAGGTTTCTCTTAATCTCTCTGTCTTTCTCAGCTCCACTTTATCTACTTGGTGCGCAGTACTAAGTGGATCCTGGCTGGCCTAGGGTCAGTCTTTACCATCATGTTCCTGTTGATGTCCTGTGGAGTCATCTTCCCTTACTCAAGCAGTCCAGATAGTCCACGGCCAAAACGAGTCTTCCTGCAGGTCTGAAGCCACAACACACACACACACATTTATTTAGTGTAGTGTGTACACATCATACTCGCTAGCCTGTGTAAATAGACACAGAAATTACCACAAACCCCTTTCATACATGCATATGTCTCTTTTTTCTGTATTCTGTATTATTTTCCATTTAGGAAAGTCAAGTACAGAACAGAAATGTGGCTCTTGCAATTTGCCTTCTGAAGACCTAGTATGTAGGTCTCTACATTATAAAGGTGAACTTAGGCTGCATTCAGACTGCAGGTAAATGTGGCCCAAATCTGATTTATTTTGCTCATATATGACACAGATCTGATGTTTTTAGTGCAATGTAAACACAAAAAACACATGGAATCGGATCTTTTCAAATCAGATTTGGGCCACTTTCATATGTGGTCCTAGATCAGATTCGTATCTGATCCCTACTCAAGTGACTGAAGTCTAACCGGTCAGATCAGATTTCACATGGTTTTTACATCACTCTCCATGGTGCAGATCATTGTCGTCATCACTAGACCAGGAAACTGTAGTCAAATCAAGTCAAATTTATATAGCGCTTTCAACGCAAAACGGAAATTAAGCTTGACCAGGAATAGATGGACAGACAAAGAGAATAGAAGTCGCAGAGAACAAAAGCCAGGCTCTTTTTCCTTTTCGCCCTCAACTTCCTACTTTGTTGAAATGTAATTCCACCTCTACTGCATATCTTAAGAGCTAAAGCATAGAATGTAAATTTTGGTGACCATGTCCTGCTGTTGATCTGCAATGTCTTTGTTCATTTGTGCATGCAGGACATTCCAAAGACAGATCTGTTCATCGTGGATATGTGCCACCTTCAAAAATTAATGTGAACGATAAAACAAAACAGTTTGATCTTTGAGCAAAAAATTTGATTTGAGCACAAAATTTGATTTGAGCACTAAGACCTGCAGTCTGAACGTGGTCAAAGAACCATAACTTACCATAACATCTTAAAACAGATTATGAACAACTTGATTTAGTGACTTTTTCTCCATTTCCAGTGCCATTAAAGCGAGTATTCCATAAAAGTTGCAGTAAAAGCTGCAGTTTTTTTTGTCCAGATACAACAATATTGGTGTCCCAGCCAATAGCAAATTGCCACTGCAATAACTTTCTTTTGACAACACTAAAACCACAAAAATAGTCTAGGGTTTAGTTATTCTTTAACTTTGCTCTGTGATTGGCCTCTTTATTCTTTTTTAGATAGAGGCATCTGTAAAATAATGGAAATGTACAAAGATTTATTCAAAATATTTGTTTTCTTTTAGTATTGTGTATTAAAGAATTTACTTTTCTTAAGAAAAGAAAGAAAGAATTAATCTACCTGCATAAAATACACAAAAATGTTGATTCATTCATTCAGTAACATGGATGACATTTTGGCAAAACAATTACATTTTGTTTGTCTGAATGACGATTATTATTTTGCTGATTGATACATTTCCTATATAATCAGTCCTAACAATTCCTAGCCACCTATAGAAAGTGCTAACTTTTAAACATTCATTTTCATATGCAGTGTAGTATTGTCTGAAAAAATTAGTATTTCATAAATGTTTGGACGTTGTTCTGAATGACAGGGAATTCTTTGCCACTTTGGCACTTTGAGTACAAAAATTGGTTGAACCAATTGGTTGAACCTCAACTTGTGTTGAACGTCAGTGGTCTTATGCTGATGTAATCAGTTGTCACATGATTGTCATCATGTGGTATGACTCAAAATATTTTGAACGTCAGTGGTCTTATGCTGATGTAATCAGTTGTCACATGATTTTCATCATGTGATATGACTCAAAAAAAATGTCTGAATGACATTTGATGAATTCTGTTTGTGGACAAAAGTTCCCTACATCTCAGACAAAAAATATCTTCACCGTTCTTTTACATGTTGTTAGAAACATTTATTATTAGATTTTTAGTGTGGACACTAACACACTTCAACACAGTTAAATTCTCTAAAAATAGAATTGTTTAACATACAAATGTAAATTGTTCAGTAAAGGAGATGGGCTTTAGGGAATTATTGTTTCATTTATACCAATTCATGATAACTGGGTCAAATGTATTGCTTGTGGACATACAAATTAACATGGCACATCATTGGCCTAACATTTCTTTAAAAAAAAAGCCATATTTTGATGAAAAAGCCCCTACATTAATGGAGCAAGCATGCATGACATTAATGTGTCCTGAGTTCTATTAGTTGGCAAAAATGTCTTCAAATTTGACGATTCAACGCACACACAGTCAACTTATATACCAAGTACAGCTCACAAGTATAGTGAAACATGACAATGTTGTCACTTTACATTCATTTTCTAACCTCTAGTTCCCAACCACAACCAGTTAAATTCCAGCCACGACAAGTTCTAACCTGAACCTAACAGACCTAATATAACCTATTGTCTGAGTAGGAGGTGTGATTGCAAGTACAGGTTTTACTACTGTATATTTGTTAGGAACCTACCACGATGGTAATATCTGTTGACCCACACAGGTACTTGAGATCATGCACAAAAATTATTGACATAACGGCATCTGGGTTGTCACATTTTGACAGTACTGATCTCTTCTGTTAGCTGTGTCTAACCAGAACCCTGCCTCATCCACCCGCAGCACACTACACGGACCTTCTACAACCTCCGCGGCCAGGTGGAGAGCAGGGACTCGGGCCTGTGGATCAACAGCTTTGACTACACTGGCATGCAGTACGTCACGCCCCACATCCCGGAGATCAACGACACCGTACGCACCCGCTGCCGTGACGACCGGCCCTTCTGCGGCTACCCTTGGTTCCTGCCAGTCAAGTTCCTCAGCAAGTCAGTAACACAGCGCTGTGCTTGATGTATTTTATTTTTATGCTCTTTATTTATATGGGATAATTTAGCATCACTTTATCTCTTAACCATTTACTTGCCACTTGGAAGCGTATGTGGAAGGCACAGTTGGGTCTGGAAGACATTAAAGGCACAAATGGTTTGGATTGTGCTTTTTAAAGCCATTTCTATAAAATAGAGGCTGCTGTCAGGTGTTTTTTTTAATGATATATGTTTAGTGTTGTTATTTTTTTCACATATAACATACAAGGTGTCAATGTTTCCTACCTGCTTTCTTTTGGCAACTAAATCCATGTGTTTTGGTGTGTGTATTCACAGGAAGAACTGGTACCTCCCTGCTCCTGAAGTGTCTCCGAGCTCCCCAGTGGAGTTCAGCCTGATGTCCAAGGAAGAAACCAGCTGGGGAACAGTCAAGATGACCTTCCATGTCAAAGGTCAGGAGGAATATATGTTGCCCGACTCCTAGATTTCCTAAAACACAGGGTTGTCTTTCTATGCATGGGGTACTACATAGAGAGTTGTGCACGCAGTGGACAGTTTATTACAGATACAGTACATTTCCAGTGCCAAGAGCTTCCACAGACATAAATTAAAACTTGCATGTATCTTCCCAATTCTTTTTCTGTATCTATCAATTTACAGTGTGTGTCTGCGTATACGTGTATGTATATCTGTGCGTGCGTGCGTGAGTTCATGTATTTGTATATGTGTGTTTGCATGCATTCTTATGTCCTATCCTGTTCCATGCAGGTCCCAGCCACATGTCTCTGTACCTCATGCCTCATCGTGGGGCCAGCCTCTCCAGCTGGTCCTTTGGAGATGGGAACCCCCAGTTTGACCTGAGTGGAGAATACTTTATCTTCTACTCCCACGGACTTGACGCCCCCACATGGGTCTTCTGGTTTGAAATACAGGTACCGTCTGCAGCTGAAAGGCTACTTCTGCTGACTTCTGTGCTATGTAGTGCTATGTACTGTGTGTCACTTACCAACATTTCATGTCCCAATGCTAATGTGTTTTGTTATATTTGTTTATGTAAATTATTTAGACACGTTTCTGTTATGGAGAAGGTTTGCACAGTGGAGGTAAAATGATTGTGAAAAGATAGTTTCCCATTATGACTCAGATTCGGTTCTCAAGAAAAATATTTGATCTATCAAAACGTGACCAAATATTCTCTAACACTATTGTAACTGTTTAGCCATGTCTTAATATATCATTAATTGACGAGGCTAGACTAGGCTTAGAATTCTGACTTCGTAATGGTATCATCTTTGTTGATAACATAATGGTCAGGTTGGTCAGATCATAATCTGTCAGAGCTCTTTCTGTGCCAAAGGAAACTCTTTGTCATTCTTTTCATTCCTGGAATAGCTGAACATCACATGAAAAGGCTGTTGATGTTTACAAGAGATTACTTACTGCTCCAACTTCCCCCTGACCTTTAGGACAGATTTGTGGTTGTCTGTTTGAGTCGGGCTGTGTTTAAATACATATGAAGCATAGAGTGTCTTCTGCCTTGTCTTGTCAGATATACCTGTCGCACACGCGTGCACATCCTCGGTTATCTGCCTTGATGCATGTCTTCCTTTCCTCCTTGCCTCTTCCTCTTCCAGCCTCCCAGCGAGCCAGACCCGTCGGGCCCCGAGGGAATGATCTCCGTTGCCATCTCCTCTCACTACTTTTTCGGGGAAGACCAGAGGACTGTTCAGCTAGATGAGATCCTCCGCAGGTTTCCCACGTGGGCCTTTCCCTCCTCCTGGGTCAGCACCTACGACATGTACCGATACTGACGAAGCCGCCAATCGCAGAGGCCGATGCTGAGGAACGCAGCAGGCCGCGGGGGCCCCAACGCAGACAGAAGAGCCTTCCAGGAACGATACTGAGGATTGGCGGATGGGTCGGTCCGCTGCTTCACTCTGACACAACGCACGCACGCGCGGACACA
>OMKK01033323.1:0-13538 GCA_900302305.1 Polymixia japonica | reverse complement strand
TTAAAGATAATCCATGACAGGGTTTGTAAATGTCCTGTTAGTTGTTTGCTCTCACCTACGAGTTATTATTGTGCGTGCAAAGAAAAGGGTCTAGATAAACAAGACCAGAACAAGTGCAATGTGACTGTAATTGTCTGCCAGTGGGTTATGACGTGAATTCTCCAGTCATCCTACGAGGTCAGCAAATAGTATGATATTCTAATTGTAATAGTAGTTTCAGATGTATAATGCGCGCTCCATGCAGTGCAGATCCTTAGTGGATTCCAGTCACAGTGTGCTGTTCAGTGTCACGACAAAAACGACTAGACGTTTCTTGGAATATGTGTGAACAGCATAGCCATGCCTCAGTAGGGAGGAAGTGGGTTTGTTTAACTGTCTACCAGTGAGTTGTGGGGAGATTTACATCTGGCCACAAGAATACTGTTCTATAGTATTCGATTTACTCTTCGGTTTTAGCCCGCGATACATTTACTGCGCAATTTAAAATCTCTTAAAAGCAACGATTGTTTGACGCAAAACTATTGAGCTGAATTCTGGCTTAAACCTGTCTTGTCAGTCTGTGCCTGCCAAGTGTTATTGTGCTATCAGAACACTACACTCTGTTGGTGCTAATTACTGAACCTGAACTGCTCTGTATCTGCGGTTAAACTCAGGAATGACTAGGGGGGACATTAGCTTTCAACTTCTATACACCAAAAGATGGAATTAATTATTGAACATTTTTTAGTGAGTTTGCCTGATCCCCACTGAAAAGTCTAATTAAGAGAGACTGGGTACACAAGGACCTCTATTTCTGTAAAATAATCTGTAATAATTCTGTAATAATCTGTTATGTCATAGTTCCTGGTATGACTTTGTATGGTTATGTTCACAGCTTATGTAACATAGTTGCTTTACGCAAAACCATTTAAATAAAGGAACAAGAAGACACAGTAACGAACAAAACAAAATAAATAACTTAACAAAGGAGGATTGGCATAAATGATTGATTTAACAGTGGTTTGCATATCCTTTTACACGACGCAGCCGAACACAGTGCTTCATTGTGCTCGTCGCTTTGAATGTGACCGAACAACCGAACAATCCCGCAAAACCGCGGCTCAATACGTTCACGGCATACAAGAAGATGGCTTCCAAACAAAGTGCAAAGGACAAGGCTGTGACAGACAATATTGACACGGGACAAGGTGGACGGTATAGACCGCCACACACGGAGATAATACAGCACGAAGTGGGACGCAGGGGCATCGCTGCCGGGCCGCCGGAGGCTTAGCGACGTTGAGTGTTCCCCGGCGGACCATTTCACGGAGATAAATATTGCAGAGTAATTGAATCAGTCTGATTATTTCCTGTTGGGGAATAGCATGGAGCATACGTGCCTGTGAGTTTGGACACAGAGGGGCCCCTCCTCCTCCTCTCTCTACCACGGCTATTCTAGGACGATCGAGTCCGTCTTCACACAACGGGGGTCAAGTCCCTAAAGAAAACACATTTAGAGAGGAGACCTCTGGGGACCTCGGAGTTACCTCACACTACGACCGGGCCTCGCTGCCCCCCTCGTGAGACGGAGCGAGGACCAGAGCCCTATTCCCTTCTCTGTTACATAAGCCCCCGCTCGCTCTGGCCAGATTTGTTTAAAATTTGGTTGTGTGAAGCACACAGAGTACAGGGCCAACAGAGGAAGTGGTCGTTACAGAGCCACAATCTGAGATAACACGATAGAGGAAGTATATGACACAAAGGAGATATACAGCATGATAAAAACAAACAGTCATGAGAAGAAAAAGACAGGTCTATTGGCTGATAAATGCATACATTTTTGTGATTGTCCACCGAGCAGAGGCCAGATAACCACAACCTAGACAGTCACTAGTGTTGAGAGCAACATGTTATCCTCCATCAAATATCATTTCAGAACAGTAACAATCGTCACATTTCACTCTCAGGCAAAAACACAATACCACCCCCCCTTCCCTAACAGTCTCAAGTTTCCAGTCCTTAGAAAACACCAAGCGTAACGTTACTGTCAGTTCGAGACTGCACCAGCAGAAGTCCAAGAAACACTCCGCGTCTAAACGGGGACCGCACGTGCCTGCCTTAAAAACATCACCAAAAAGGCCCGTAGGCTAGAAAGCCGTAGATCATATCTACCTGTCCGCAGAGCGCGCCTCATTACCTGAGTCCTCCGCGAGTCTTGTGGAGATGCACGCGTCTGCTGACCTCTTTGATCGTGTACGCTTCCCACAGTCAAGATGTCATTCTCAGCCCTTTTACGCAGAAAGCCCCGTTATCCCGGGCTTCTCCTTTCCTCTCCCTTCCCCTCTGTTCCCTGGCTTTTTTCAGCATCAGCCTCTCTTTCACTCCTGGGAGCTTTGACCATTTAAGGAGAAGGCTCTGTATGCCTCTTTGGGCTGCTGTGGTTGGTGTGTGTGTGTGTGTGTGTGTGTGTGTGTGTGTGTGTGTGTATGAATGTACGCCCCTGTCCCTCTAGGCTCCAACTGATAACAATCCCTTTTTTTCCCCCATCTAGCGACCATATACTTTCCTTTCTCTTACTGCCATTTTCTTATGGCTTTCCCCCTCCATTTATTTGAAGTGGTCTCTTGGTGAGCCATCTTAAACACTTTAATGCGAAATCCATTTTGGAGAGACCAAGAGTGGTAGTGAGAGGGGGACAAAGAAAGAGAGAAAGAAAGAAAGAAAGAAAGAAAGAGAGAACAGACAGGAAATGGACAAGAGAGAGATGGAAGAAAGGGTGAGTTGAAAAGACCGATGGAGAGAATGAGGTGGAGAGAGAGCGTGAAGGAGGCCCTTCATGTCTTCCTAAATTAAATGAACACAATGTATTTTGGGCTGATTCAGCGGTGCCATCTTATTGGCTGTCATATCGCCATGACTGAAAGCACAGGTTGGAGGATGACGTAAACATCGCTGGCACAGCAGCTGTCTAGGACCTCTTTACCTGCCGCCGCTGACTGGGATCAACACATAGGCCAGAGACCCGCAGGGCTCATTTACACTGGGGACCGGACTGGTATTTATTCAACCATTGGATGCATCATCAATATTGCCCTAACTAGAAGTGGACAGGCCTAGCAAACTGAGGGATAAAAGGGTATCACTGGAAAACATATAACTATCAAGCCCACTGTACTCAAGACTAGATAACCACATTTTTCACATTTTTTCTTTGAGCAAGTGGCTGTCCAGTCCCACAACAGTTCCTGGTAAAGATGTATAGACCACAGTTCATTTCAGTGTGATCTCAGCTCTCTGGCTCCTTAGTTCGTCACATGCCTTGAGAATACAGTTAAGTTAGGATACTTGGCTTGCTGATTAACGTGAGTGAACTGTTAGCAAACATAGCTTATAACAAACACATACATACATTAAAGCACTGCTTATACAACAATATGCTTTATTATAAAATGCCAGAATATGTGATGTCTTATGATCATATAAAGATTTTGAAATACATCACTGTATTGCAGCAGTGCATGCAAACAAATTGCAAACAAATTTGCAGCTAAGTTGTAAAGATTAAAAGTAAAAGTTAAATTCTATAATGATACAGCTTTTGATTCTTTTTCTAAATTAGACACCACTCAATAAAGAACAGACACAATTTGTAGAAAATTAGTTTTTCCAAGTGCACAGTGGTAAAAATGGGGATAATTCTTCCCCCCTCTGGACTAATTTCTAACTTTTCCAACTGGGTTTGCTGCTATTTTCCTAATTGTTATGATCACAATTACTGAAATGATAATATAGCTGAAATAAAGAATGGAACCCCAGGGACATATTTTAGGAATATTATCCGTGTACAGCAGTATTTTTTAAGCTATGGGCTCGTACCCAAATGGATCCTGGTGGTGTCTCTACATGACGAGAGCAGTGTTTTGTTTTCATGAGCTTGAACAGTTTCACTGAACATAGGGAAATATTTCACTTAAGGCAGAAAAAGAGAGTCAGTTCCATTTTTTAATAATGATTTAAAGGTACTCTGTAGTACACTTATACAATGGTTTATCAATGGCAAAGAAACAAAAAGCAAAAATTGAAATTACGTCTGCACCATATCCCATCTCCTGTCTGACTCCTCGACACTGCTGTATGTGGGTAACACTGGCCAGAGGTTTACAGAATTCTGTTATGTTATATCCCAGAAAGAAGAACGGGAAAAGGACCGTGTCACCATGAGGAGACACAGCTTGGGTATGAACCTTGCTCTGTGACAATTCTCAACAATGCGGTTTATCTTTTCCACATTAACTGTACCCAGGGTCTGTGTCCACCGAGCACCTGCTTTTTCATTTATTTATTTGGGTTAGGAGTTTCAGCAAATGCCTTGTCTTGTCTGCCACTGTTGCTAAGAGACTGTTCACAGTTGTGAAGATAAAGCAGATGCTACCTTTCCATTTTAAAATAACAAACCATAAAAGCATTTGCAGCTGAGGTCCCCAGGGGACACACAGCCTCAAACTTGACTTCACTCGCATGTGTCACACCCACGGCTCCAGGCTCCTCTGACATTCTGTGATGACACTGTCTTCCTCTCATTTTTCCCTCTAGGTCTTATCTGTTGTGATCCACCAAAAAGCCTGTAAGCCAAGCCCTAGTTTCAGTGGCAAACAATGGGAAACCAAGTTTGGGTCCCAGCACCATTTGAAATAGATTAATTCAGTTACTGTATCACTCTGGGAGTCAGTCGTCATGTCTGGTACTGTAAACAAGTGATTGGCCCCGCATAAGTACAAAGTCTGGCCATCTTGCAATCCATGTGGCTTGAGCAACTGTGCAATTTCTAATCAATGCTGGTCTGATTGGGGCTGGCCAGGCTAGTTAGTGGTCATAAACACTAATTCAACATAGAAACTCTCCCCCACCCCCATTACAAAATCAATTACAAATATCTTTTCCAAACAGCTAGAACCATATATTCTCACATTTCTCACAAAGCTGAATAAAAAAATTAAATATACCATCAAATATCAACATAAAACCATCTTTCATTATCACATTGATAGCATCAAATTACATTCTACAGTTCTGGACATCAGAAAAAAATGCAAATTAAAAAAATAAAAATCTCAAATGGAAATGCTCAAATGTTATGTTTAATGAAAGAAAATTCTCTTATGTCCACAAGGATGGATAAACACTACAAGGTTTCTTTAAAAAAAATGTTGAACTGTCTTTGTTAAATTTACAAGAAAAAAGCGATATGAAATACCTTGTGAGAAAAGTCATGAGGTGAAATGTTAACCCCAATATTCAGAATGTGTGTCAGGTGGCTAAACTGGGTCTAAATCTAATCTAAACAAATTCCTGTACTAGGAAATGTTTTAGCACTTGAAAATAAACTAGGAGAGAGATTATATAATACAGTTGGCACTGAGTGAAAGAGCTTGTGTACGTGAGTTTATGATGAAACCCCACTGGAGTCTGGGTATCATTAAACTGGGGTTACACTGCAATTTAACAACTTTTTTGCAAACGTTTTTCAATAACAAATCTCAATGTTTTGTGGTAGTGGGCAATAATTTTGGTTGTGATGCAGCCTTTAGCAAATAATTATTTCACATTTTTTGTTTCAGTGGTGGTAATTTTCTCCCTTGCATGGCTAAACACTGCTAAATGAATATAGGGGAAACACTTGTACTTAGGATATTTAGTTCCTTCCACAGTTGGTTGTCATCATGTTCATTTTGTCAAAATGAGGCCCAGAGTAACCGCTCCAGTGATTTTGGTAGTATTAGAATTTTGATAAATCACCCGGGTTCTAAAAAGATTGGAACACAACACAGTGCCTTAATTTATATGCAGATGAGCTGCCTTTGTCTAGAATGAGTGAAATTTGCATTCTAGTAAGGTCATTGACCTCCGGAAAAACACAAAGCACATGTTTACTTACAAGCTTGATAAATAATCAGTACAACAGAATTCAACAATATAACCTTGATTATCTCAAGTGAGCAGTAAGAATGTAAACATCACTTCTATAGGCAACATTCATGTCCTTATTGACATCTCTACTGAAAATAGAAACTCAACAGAATTAGAATCGGGGATGTAAGGGGTGGGGGGGTTTGTTCATGTTGTGTACTAATCACTAACCCAAACAAGACAATCTATGAAGATTATAAAATACAGACAGAATTAAACCATTTTTTATGACTTGAAATCACCCACTTGACTAATTCTCTGACACCTCATCATGCCCTTCAAAGATAGAGCTGTATAGTATGGCATGAGATCACAGTTGAGTTTGGTATTACTCTCTAATGAATAGCAACAACGGATGGAATTTGTGTAAATAAATATATTTCACAAACTCACTATAGGCAATATTGGAAATGCTGCCACTTGCCTGTTACTTTGCGAGGCAGCTAGATTCGCAAGATCATGAGTTCACACAAGAATCGCGATCATGAGAATCCATCTTGTCAGGCTTCAAGTTAATTTGATTGTGGCCGAACCCCTGTTTTTTCGGACCAATCAGCGTCCTATGAGTAACTACTGGCAGCTATGGGCGTGGTTTAGCCCGTGATAGACGGTGATAGATAGATGGTTCATCCAATCACCAGCCAAGTACTTTTGGAAAGTGCCTGCCCTTTTCCAAACAGTTTCCAAGGACGACTTCTCAGATGGTTCTGTGTAACAAACCATCTGGCGTGTCAGGTTAACTTGCCTGCTCTATACGTAATATACCAACTCCAGATAGACACAGGCTGACCTGCTTAATAAATGTTTACACTCACATAAGCACTGATAAACTCTGAAGCCACCCTGTCTAAATAAACAACTCCACCAACTCATCTCTCACCTCTAATCCATATAATGCAGAACCTAAATTGTTATTATGCAACTTCAAGTTGTGTCCAATATTAGCCACATTGTTTACCTATAATCAGTTTAAGTCTATTGGTTGAGGAAACATAACCACATATCAAAACTTGGACACTCTGGATATAAAAAGCAACATTCAGATCAGCAGCTTGAGACAAACATACAAAAATACTGACATCTAGTATCCTCATCTCCCATCTCCCATTACAGCAGAACTGTGTTCATTCCCCTAAGAATTAAATGTTGAGGATACAGAAGGGATCGAAATTCTGAACCCAAATTGATTCAAAATATAAAATGTGCATGCACACATCCTGAAATGCTCTGTACAGTGTCACTGTTTAAATGCCTTTAGTTGGCTATATTTATAGCAATAGTTATTCCAATGAAGCACACTTTCACACTGCTGTCTTTTTAGCACATTCTGTTCATTCAGTATACCGGTTGGTTTGATAATATTTTTGTTTCATTGTGTCATTTTCAACACCTCTGAGGTTAGGACAACACGTCTTGTTTTGCTTTTGAACTGAGCAAGCTCTCATAGCGATACAAGCGATACAAGTCAACCTGTGCTATTACATGTTGCTATTGACACATATCACACTTGTTGAAAAGCGACACAAGAAGATGCTTGACCATTATTACATAATAACTCACAGATGTGCACAGCGTGGTTTGTTTTTTGAATGCGAGTGGTTGGATAAACAAGTTTTGACTATTTGGCAGTGGCTTGAACAGCCTAGAACAAGCTTCTCCCAGCCTACCCCGGCACAGTATGAATCTCTGGTGTGTTGTTTACACAGTAAACATGGTACTCTTGTCTGTATGAAGTTAAACAGACAATCAGGCCGGGCAGGGAGGGGAAGTTGTCTCATCTCATAGGACTAAAGACACCTATCTAGAGAGATGTCAAACTTAAAGCCTTTAACTAAATTTTTTCGTGATACTCTATTGGTCCCCGAGGGAGAAATTAATATTTTCTCTTGCCCCCCTCCACAAGGAGGTCAGCGTACAGGGTCAGCTGTAGAATAGGGTTCCTTAAACTGGTAGGAATTCAGTGTGGCTTGCTCAAGGGCACTTCTGATGCTTGCCATTGAGGACTGAACCTGGGTCCTCCGATAGAAGGACAACCCTGCTGCCCACAACTTAACTGTTCAATCTAAATATTCACATTGTGTTGAACCCTGTGACCCAGGCTCTATGAAGTGGTAAATTGCATGGGTGGAATCATCAGAGGCCCAGGGATAAGAGGACCCTCTTGATACCTAGTTGAATGATTAAAGCCCCAAGTGTTTGCTTATGTGCCTTTATTTAGATCCAAAAGACATGATAACTGACCTTGGGTCAGTTTGCCCCCATCAGCAGAGCTCTGTTTGGATTAAGTCTTTTTTTGAACACTGGGATTACCTATCCAATTCTATAGAGTGCATTTATTAAAATAAGTCAGCCAAATGCATTTTAAGTAGACATTGTCATCAGCTGACATCTCGCTAGCTTGCATAAGATTTTACATACTATAGACTTTGAGTAAAACTGCAGGGGAAATACCAATTTAACTAAAATGATCCCTGCGTTTTGTTACTGGTGGCCTGCCTTGCAGAGGAGGTTGAATGAGGAGCCATAGCATTAGTGCAGATTTACCATAGTTTGTCTGCAAACTGTTCTGTATGCATACCCAGTGTGTCTTCTTTCATATACATATGGGGCTTATTACTACATATTTGATATGGAATATACTGTATAATAGACCCCAGATTCACCTGGTATTTAAAGCCTAAGTCTTTGTTGCCACAACAACCTAATTTCCCCACAGGGATCATCATTTATATCTAATCTAAATCATATTGAACGTAAACTTGAATCTGGATTGTTTCTATATGTAAATGCACAAATGGAGCATGTCTTTTCAAAATACTACCAGAGATGAGAGTAAAATCAGTTTCCACTCCCTCGAGGGTGAGTTGATATTTGTCTTTAAAAAGGGGCATGGGGCTGCATATGAGGTCATGAGGCTCTGTTTGACATTTTAAGTTAGCTTTTATTTCAGTTGCTGCAAAATCCCAAAACAAGCTTGCTGAACCAATCTCCTTTTTAAAATGATATATTGATTAGATCCTAACCGCGGCCGCGTTTGATTCTAGCATGAAACCGTTTCACCGGATTGAGCCCTTAAAGAGAATAAGATAGTAATAGATGTAAGTGTTGATCCTGTGCTTTTTCCATGCGGGCAGCGCGCGTCAAGCATTGCCCCGAGGGGCTGATAACACACGGCTCCCCGTTACACTCTCAGCACACCATAAACACTGGCTCAGTGACAACGCACAGACGGCAGCACGTGAACAAGCTCCTCCCCAATATCACCTCAACAATAATAGCGTTGGCTAGGACTTTGACAACAAAGGTCGGGGGCCAGGTTTCTCAAAAGTAACGTTGCACTACAAAGGCATTGCTACACTGCTGATGCTATGAGACGGGGCGATTTTGTCGAGAAAAATTAGGTATGTTTTCGTTATGCATTTTCCCGTCATAGCCCGTTTATTTTACCCATGTTAATTTTGTCCCATTTTCCAACTCATGATCATGTTGTAGGAAATAGTGTCCATGAAGTTACCTCAAAATGTTCCCTCTATGTCTCTACCTTGATTATGTGTTATGTGTGGAAGTTTTTCAGACATGAACCAAAATAAGAAATGTATTCTCTCACGCTGAGATGCCAGAGAATTAAAACATGTTGCTACTCTTATCACATAGAGACCCAACAGAAGTAGGTCATGACTTATTTTGGGTCCATAAGGTAAATAAAGGAGAGATGATCTTACGTGCTTAGATGCTTTTAGGAAACCAGGCCAAGTTTTGGTTCTTCGTTAAACTGCGCAGTTTTCAAGAAATAGCGAAATGTAAATGACACTACACAGCTATCTCCCTGTCTGCATTACTGTTATGTAATGTAGTCAGCGGATCGGACTTAAGTCTGATGAGGAGTTTATGTCAGAGAATGAACTTGGGAAATATACAGTCAAAAGTGAAGCTACAGGCCCAAGGTGAGATGATATATGTGATCAAGAGGACTGATTTGATGGGAATGATAGGGAATGACATGCTTTTTGTCATCAAAATGTATTAAATACATCCCCCTTATTAACTACTGAAAAGTTATCTACCCACCATCCTCACTGTTACATTTGAACAAATGACATATTAGAGATAATAGGACAGCGAGGAACAAGAATTTTAACATTGTAATTATGATTTGAGAAGGCCCTCCACTACAGATGTGCACCATGTAAGCTAATGGGTAGTATTGCTTTTACCTTGGAAAATCTGGAGTATTTATATAGAAAATATCCAAAACAATAAAAACAGTTTTACATACAGGGTATTTTTGTTTTTTGTTCATTTTTTACAAAACCACTTATTTACCCACACACTAGTTAGCTATACCACCCCTAACCCCTTTGGCACAATAATCATATTAACATTAATTATTCTTATTATATTGTTAAATTACTAGACATTTGAATAGGAATGGTCACTCACACATTTAGCGTAGTAACACCGTTTTTGTACATATCGGTACTGTATGATGTCATAACATAGTTCAAAAAACATCTCTTGACGTAGTTTTTTTGTCCTTTTTTCACCTTTGCTGATATGTAAATTAATTTACTTTCATCTGAAATGAAACAGAACTTTCTTTGCATGCCCTTATTATTTACAGAATCACTTTGTCTGAGTGTGTTCTTGTTGGCTGCCATAGAGCAGCAATACTACACTCAAAACGAGATATCAAACTATGGAATGCAATGCAATGTGTCAGGACAAATTTGGAACAATTATGGAAATCAGTATTGACCGTGATACACAGGCAACAATTTGAACCAATGGCCAATTATACCTTTAAATACAAACTAAAGGATTCTTTCATGTTACCAACAGTCCAACATTAATGTTGTTCCAACTCCTGCCTTTGCTGCACACAGTTTGTGTATGTACTCAACGCTTTGACTCCCAGTTTTTCATATTTAGTTGTTAGTATTTCTGCTCTAGCCAGCTTAGTCTATTCCTCTGTGGAGGGAGCTGGCACCAAATCAAGGCCACATTTCTCAAAAGCATCTTAGTGGGTGCATTTTCAGGCACATTAAGATTCCAATATTATTCAGGATAATTAGGTATTCTGTTTAAGAGTTGGCGCATGTAACCACCATATAATTTACAATAGCCTGGATAATCTATATCTACATTAGAGGGATGACACTTAGTTTTCATGGTGCTTCTAAGTTTTGTTTTCATTGTAATATTTGAATTTCATTGGAATATTGTGTTTGTGCAGGTATACCAAGACATTCGTGAAAATGTGTTTAAGCTAGTCAGCTAGTAATACACAGGTAAACTAACAGCTTAACAGTGTTAACCAACTTTGTTAACTTAGTTAAGTGTTAACTAACTCAATCTCTGCCCTGCTTACCAGTCACCAATCAATTACTACATTCAGACTGCAGGTAAATGTGGGCCAAATCAGATTTCTTTTCTCCCATGTGACACAGATCTGATGTTTTTAGTGCAGTGCGAACACAAAAAAACACATGGAATCTGATCTTTTCAAATCAGATTTGGGCCACTCTCACTGTGACTGAAGCTCAAGTGACTGAAGTCTGACCGGTCAGATCTTTGGCCCTTTTTTTCCTTTTCACCCTCAACTTCATAAGTTATTAAAATTTCATGCGACCTCTAAAGCAGATCTTCTTAAGAGCTAAAGCATAAAATGTAATTTTGGCAGCTTCCATCTTGAACACTGTTGATGTGTGACATCTTTGTTGTTGTTAATTTGCGCATGCAGGACATTCCAAAGACGGATCCATTCAAAAATATTCAGATCTAAGCAAAAAAATCAGATTGGAGCACTAAGACCTGCAGTGTGAACATGGTGTCACATAACATAAACGGAACAAAGCGTTAGGCAAAATTGGACAAAAACATCTCTGCAAGACACTGATGTAACCTTGTCTAATCAGAGACAGTGCTTTTGAATTGGATTAATTGGTTGCAGGTATCTGCAACCCTTTGGGACAACAAGACGCACCTGCGCCAAATTAACCCCTCTCTTTATCTGTGTGCTTCAGTAGACACTGTTGGATGAGCCAATGGACCGAGAGTCCCTACAGTCGAGCTGGCAGACAAGTGCTGGCCTGACAAGCTTTTTTAAAAATCTAAATAGACTCATCTCTGACAGGGGGAAATTATGGTGCGTCTCCTCCGTTATTTTCTGTTAAGTGTCAGATAAAGCAGACGGAACCAGCAGCTGATCTCACGTGTTGCTAACGTAGTAGACTGGTCAGTGGCTACATTGACGTTGTCTCCCAGTTAAAACTCGAATGGTCCTGAGATCCAGTCTGACCTTCGATAATGCTCTGTACACTGACTAACCTCCAAGTACATCAATAGGAGAGTTGTATGTTCCTCAAACGGGGTCTTTTGAAGATACAAAGTTTTTGCAGGACACTAACCAATTAGCACTGAGGTCATCTTCATACTAATATAATCCACCTGGATAACGTGACTGGGTGTCTTTTTCTCACTAAAGGGGGTTTTGGTAAAAGCAGGCCTGGTATGTCTGTCCCTCCTCTCCTCCCTTCTAGAGTCACAGACAAGAGAGGTACAAAAGGTTTGGTCCCAACTGCTTCATGGAATTATGTATAAAATATACATTCAAACTTCTGAGGAAAGCAAACTGAAAAGAGTAGAAAAGACAGAAGTACTGGCAGGATAAGAGAGAGAGAGAGAGAGAGAGAGAGAGAGCTGTGTGTAGAGAGGTAGTGGGAAGGATGGGCAAAACAGATACAGGACTGAATCAATAAGATGCTGCATGACGTTCTTCAGAATAACATACTTCATGGTATGTTTGAACAATGCACTTTTGTCAGAAGCATTTTGGATTTAATCACCCGAGAAAAATCCATAACCTCTCATACCTCTCTATTTACAAAGTTTGTCTAATAGAATGTATGTTTTCGTGTGTGTGTGTGTGTGTGTGTGTGTTCGTATGTGTGGGCAAATGTATATGTGCCCTTGTCAACCACTGCTTAGTTGCACAGGCTTTACGAGTCTTACATACAGGACCTTGTCAGTACCATTCATTGTCCACAGTTCACTGTATCTCTTTTCTTGCCTATCCTAAGACACCGATTACTCTCTCACACATGCATGCACACACACACACACACACACACACACACACACGCACACACACAATCACTAATTAGTTGACAGCCATGTTAATTTAAGGCCACTACCCAAGCCTACATCACAGCTCTAGACTTCTTGAGAAAGACTTCTGGCATACAAACACAATAAACACTGAAACGTTATAGGAGCCATTTTTGTAGTCCTTGTTCTTACTCTCAAGAGACAACACTCGGAAACTACGACTCATATGCCAGGGTCCTATACTTGCACCTCACTGAAAACATGTAAACACAAACACAGTAGACTGTCACTGTCTGATGACCTCACTGACCAGTCCTTGATGACTCATTTCCTTCACAGTCTTTTCTTCACCAAGGATCGGATGGATTTCAGTCTCTTCATCCTCCCATACTCCCTTTCTCACAATGACCTTGGTTGTTTTTCTGCTCTTCCATTCGTCCTTCCCTTTTTTTTCCACCTGTCATTCTTCTCTTACAGTGAGGAGG